>VYZW01026299.1:4634-138116 GCA_013401315.1 Balaeniceps rex
CAGGATACCTATATCCTGCACACACCATGCAGTCAAACTTGATTTCTCATAAACCCTGCCTGGATTCATTTTCATTTAATTTTATGTAAACAGCGCCTCTAACAGTGGCAGCAGGACCTCACCAAAGAACCAGAGGTTCTGTTTCCCAAACCAAACATACGCCAGATCTTTCAGCTCAAACTGAGGTTTGAGCACAGATCTGGATTTACTCACAGAGTTCAATTTGGAATCCTATTTTATAATCAATTCTTCATTGTTTAAATCAATGTTTCTGATATAATGTATCAGAGAACCTATCCCCTTGATGAAGGATTTTTAAAAGCTGTATTTTATGGCTATGTCATCATCAGGCATTTGTGGATTTAAAACATTTGTGAAATAGGATTTTCTGGTAAAATCTTCCGTGGTCCATTAAACATACAATACACAGCAGAGGAAATACTTGATTATGCTTACACACTTCTCTCTGTTTCTGGTAATATTCCAAATGAATGCAGTTTTGCCACGTGGTTACCAGTTCCTAAAATGACTTCTGAAGTTTGTAATTTTACTGTTCTGCCTTGCAGTTGACAAGTTACCTGGTACTATTAGCTTGGAGCTGGCCCCTGNGCATGTATTTGAATGAACGTTCAGAATTTTTACCTGCCTGATGTATTGAACAACCCAGAGGGACAGTGTCTTGAAAGTTGGGAATGAAAACAAAAAGTTGGGTCATCTAATGCAGTTCCTCAGGACAGCAAGGAAGCCCATCTCTGAAGTGCCTAATAAATCCATCAAACAGCCAACCCATAATTATTGCCTTATCACAAAATTCAGATCTCCAGGACCAAAAAGACCAGAAGCTTAGCACAGCATAGGAAGGGAGCAGGAGACAGCCTGAGTACTACCAATGTAAAGGAAGTATTCTACACAGAACACTAGCTTGTACTGCCATTTTCATGAACTCAAAGGTATTCAACATTATCTAGTCTGAAATGCATATCACACTACCTTCAGACATCATATTCCATTGAAAGAACTTTAATAGAACATTAAAAATCCCCACCTTTTCTTAACATCCATCATGGGGAGACATACAGAAGCTCCTGAAGCACAGAGGAAAGCATACAGCAATTTAGAACAAGAAACAAATACAAATAATGTAGTCTCTGGAAATTATGGGCATGAAAGAAAGAAAACAAGATTCCAACTTTCAAAGTAAAATTCATTCTAACACAATCACTGGTGAAAATCACTGGGATAAATGGGAAAATATTAACATAAGCATTCTCAAAATGAAAATTTGACTTTAAAATAATGTTCTTGGTTGCTTTTTCTTACAGTTTTCCCCATAAAATGACAAATGTAATAAAACACAATCTCCTACCCACACCAAAATAATGCTTGGCTGAGCTCTATTTTTGGTGCAAATATTTCTCCGTTGAGACAGCTTGCTCATGTCCTCATTGGAGTCCTTGGAACCATTTTCTGGCTTTACTACACATTCACTATGTCAACCATCAGTAAATCACATAATCTCTACACCGCAAATTAACATCTGTAAAATTGGGAAAGACATTCCTATTTAAAAACGTTGTTGTGAAGCTCAGTTAGTTAAACCACTAATTATTTTGTTTAAAGTTATTGGAATTAAAGATGTTTACAGCTACATGATTTTTGTAATCAGTAGTAGGTCTCAACTACATGGATAAGTAATGATCTTAAGCATTTTAGTCCAATCTGAGCTAAGCAAAGTGAATGTAGCAGAAAGTTCTAGCAGATTCCCATGGGAGTGGAAAGAAGATTTTGCATTCAGAAGAAAGGAAATCCAAATCCTCATTTGCCCTTACTCCATATGAAACCCTACCCAGGTTCTACATCTTCCAAAGCACACCCTGCCCGTATCATACAACCATCCAGTAAAAGATTATACCATAACTCTGACAATGCAAAGACAAAAGTTTAAAATTATTATCAGAATTACCTGGATTTACTGACACTGATAGGTTTAAATCCCCAGAGGATAGGTTGTATCATTAACAGAGAAGGTGAGGAAGGTAAAACAGAGGCAATTACTCAGTACTTCATAATAACCTGAACTAGAATTCCCTGAAGCACCTGTGTTTGCCTGACATAACTCCTAGGCCAATGCTTGGGATAAAAAAAAAGATACACACATTTTCTTCCGCTTTCCTTGGAAAATTCTGTGTTCCTGCAGAGGCATGGAAGGAAGCGGTCACTGGTTACCCCTGAGCATCAGTACTGCTGATGCAGAGAGCCCTCAAGCGTGAAGTCAGGGAGTCCCTTGCACACACACTCAGTCTCATCATCAGTGGGAAATCCACCCAGAATCTGTCTGTTACCTCCAAGCAAGTACAGTTTCCTGATGCGAACAGAAAGTCAATCAGGAGAAATCATTAGAGACCTAAAACATATAACTTACCTCAAAGAGACTTGTCTCTCTAGGTTGCTACTATGATTAGAAAATAAGGATAAACTTGTCTGTGGGCAATTTAGAGCAGGGATCTCACTGAGGTGCTCTGAATTATCTTCTTGGGGACCTCTTCCTTCTCCATCATTTGTAGGGAGAGCAGTCTCCTGACAGGTACAACAACCTGGGATCCTCTTCAGAAAACAAACAAACAAACAAACAAAACAAACCCAAGCCTGCTTAATTTTTATGCTGATGGCCCTTGGATATGTGTGGAAAAGGGTGGGTTGAGGGGCAGCCTTGTGATGACTGCAGGGTCCTTACCAAGCCCAGCTGAGTCATAATCTTCAAGGAGGAAAAAAAGGCTTTTTCCCTTTTGTGTCCAGACATGTGCAGGTCCTGGCATCTCTGCAGGCTCACAATAGAAGACCTATCTTATTCATGCTGCAAAAGATCTGGTACCTGACACTTCTCTTGGGCACTCAGTCCTAACCGGCAGGATTTGTCTCTGACACTCTCCTTTCAAGACAAGTGTCAGCAGGTGATGAACTTTGTATTCTTTCACTCCTGCAGCTTCAGAGCCTGGATCTCTGTTTCTGCAGAATTTATGAATGGTAAATGTCAAGCCCTTTGTTTTTTTCAGACCTGTAGTTCTGGTGTCAGAAAATAAAGGAAAGACGAACAATACTCTTCTTTCCTCCATCCTTTTTTTTGCAAGTTCTTACACTGAAGAAATAGAGCTGTCCTTCTTGGTGTACAGTAAGCACAAATAATAATATGCAGCAGGGAAGACTCCAACATATCATTGTGGCATCCTCCTGGCCTTGCCCGCTGAGCTGTGTGCATTGGTGCACCTGACAATTACACGTGTGATATTGTAACTGGACACCTTGCAGGGCTTGATTGTGTTAGGTAACTATTGTTAACTTTTACTATGATTTTAGTGTTTTGGTTAATTAGTTCCACCTCATGAGGCAAAGGTCTCATAATTACACTTTGCAGGATGTTCATTAGCTGCGCAGATTGCTTTCTCAGCTCAGGCCATCTCTAGCAAGGGTTACGTGGTCACTGTATAAGGATTACGGCAACAGAAGGGGTGATGAAAATTGTACTGTAAGCCTGCCCTCCCAGTGAACTAAGAGCTCACACTGGTCTAACATGGACAAAGCTGAGATTCAGAACAGCCTTGGCTAAAGCAAAGCAAATTATTTACCATGAATAGTTCAGCCCTTACGCCTGTTTCTGAATCATTCACATCTTGTTCTGTGGATTGACTCTGATAACAACTTTATGCAAACATATTTCAACTAGAGTGGCCTGTGAACCATTTACTTTGACTCTGCCTTTGATTACTGCTTATACAGTCCCAGTTTAAGAGCACTCAACTCCAAACACACACCTACTGCTCAGTTATTTCAAAGTCTAGGAAAAAACACAAACCTGATCATCACAGGCTTTCAACAGAGCATAAGCACATCCTTAAAGGCTCGACTGATTCTGCATCACCTCATTACTGAAGTTATACAGTTCAGGTTTTTCCTTCCCTGGTGAATTACTCACACTGTGAATGACTGCATGCAAGCACCCAGCACGTCAGAGCAGCATCTCAGAGGCTCTACCCTCCTGCAGACCGGCCGGGACAAAGGCCAGCCCAAAACACCAACCCTCTTCTCTCCTCACGCAACAACAGGCTCTTCTGTTCCCCCAGCAGCTGTGAAGCAAACACAAAAGCACCTCATTTGCACGGAAGCTTGTTGGAAGAAGAACAAGAAAATAACAGAAATACGATCAGATCACTTACTCTTTTGAACCAACGCTTCTACTGGCACATCTACTGCTGCTCTAAGCAGCTGCCACATAGTCATTTTGTAAGCAATTTCTTTTTAAACTAGTAGGCCGAAGACCTCATAACTGATCGTAGCCAACATAGCTTGTATATTTTCCTGGAGACAATCAGACACCACTATCCCTAGACCAGGGCACCATGATGGTAGAAACAGTATCCCTTTTCCAAGCTCTCCTTAATACTCCCTCCTAATAAAGAGTGATTCCTCAGGAAGCGCTGTACCTATTACCCACATGTTAATACCAGCTTAGGTTTCATTATTACTAATGTCATTACAGTGAATTCCAAATGAATTATTCATGATTGGCTCCTTCTTTTAATGCCTTTGGCATGTGACATGTTTTCCACATTGCCTGCAAAATGTCTGTGGTAGGAAAATGCTCATAGGTGTCCTTGGCAGCTGGAGGCTGAAAATGTAACTGGTTTGCTTTGTATCCAATGAGGGAAGCTTAACATTTATTTTCAGGAGAGAAAGTCTTCTGCTTCCTGCAACTGGTCTCCTTAAAGTCAATATAAAATAGACTGGATGGAGGCTGATACACCTATCTTGGTTCTTCAAGTGAGATATGTGGTCGTACTTTAAAATAAAAGCAAATATCCTCTTCATTACTCTACGTCACAACTACTGCCAAAGAAAACGTCTCACATACCCTAAAAACTAAGAAAAACAAAAAAATATCCAATACTACTTAAAATCACTTCATTTCTCTGGGTTTCAGACTGACATTTCTAAAGCAAGGGAAAGGATCACATATTTCCTCACCTCTTTCTTCAGCCCATGGTTAGCTTTCCTAAGGAAACCCTTGGGAGACAGATGTGCTATTGAAGTAAATGGAACCTGACTTTAGTTGGGACCTGAAGGACTCCATGCCACAGCACAGCCATCGGAGCAGAGATAATGAGTAATTTACCCAGTCTGTCACCATCTCCTGTTCTTAGCACAGCACAGCTCACCACATTTTTCCACTTGTGGCTCACACACACTACTGTTGGAGGCTTTTCCCAAGAAGGTAGACATTTTCCAGCCTGATATATAACATTCTCCAGTTTTCTCTCCTCAAGGAGTTGATCTCAAAGAAACTAGCAGAGCCCAAGGTACTTGGCAGTTGGAGACTCACAGATTTCTTATATGCCTAAAAGGAGATTTTTTTTTTNGAATGAAAACCCCTGCTCCTCTCCCTGTGCTCGAGGATGCGCCTTTTGTGCTCCCCCTGGAACACAGGTACATACAAGAAAGGTTGGACCAGGTCATGCCAAAGGCCCATCCAACACAATATCCTGTCTTTGGAAATGGCTAGTAATGGGCATGTAGGAGAAGTGATGCAAGTATGAAATTCTCCATATCTTCTCCATTTCAAGCAATTTGTGGTTTGAGGACTTCCTGAGTTGTAGCCTACTTCTGCGTCATCTCATTTAATAGCCCTTTAGAGACCTTTGCTTCCATTCACTTACTTAGTTGCTTCTTGAATTTTAGATATCTAAAACATCCTGTGGCAATGAGTTCCACAATTTAATTATGCACTGTGCGAAAAAGCAGATTTTGTTTGTTTACAGCCTGTTGCGCAAGCGTTTCATTTGGTACTGTTTAATGTTATGAGAAACAACTAATAACCATTCCCAACAATCATTTCTCCATATCACTGCTTATTTTAGACTGGCAATGGACAGACAATACTGGAAAGTACTGAAATTGCAAATTGCAAACAAGTGTGCAAAGGTTTGCAAGAAAGATCAGACTTAGAGGAGAAGTTACTTTGCATATATATATGATAAATCTATAAATGAACTTTTAATATTTTCATGCATATTTCTTAAAGCTGTATAAATGTGAGAAAATACTATTCACTCATATTTTTTGCTGTGACCATATCTTAGGAACACAGAAAAAAGTTGCTCCCACCTTCAACACTATTTTCATTGAAACAAATGTCCTTATAATACAAGACATTCCTATCATACAAGTAGTAATATTTGAAATCATGTTAATTACAGTTGAAGTGCAAGTAGTAATATTTGAAATCATGTTAAAGTGAAGTTTCCTTCCTAACAGTTAAAGCATTCTCAGTTGCTTTTCTGACCAAACACCATACTGAAGCATTCATACTATTCCCTTGCTGTAAGTTTCACAGCAATGTTATCTAAATAAAAAGGCAACAGTGAAAAAGTTTTTAAGAGAGACCCACTGTATGATTACTAGCTGTTGGTACTTGATGTAAAATATCTAACTTACAAAAGCCCTTTGGCATGTTTTTGGACAAGCCTTATCAATAGCTGTAATGAGAAATGACTAACAAAGGACTTTCTGTACAAACAGCAAATGAGATGCTTGCAGACAGAAGGGAATTTATTCTGAAGGAAAAAGAATGAAGCCTAGTGTTCTCATTCACTGGCCCTTCACCTAAAGTTGTTTTATTGTTGTTCATGTGTGTCTTAAGTACCATGAAGAACAGCATATGCTATTACAAGGATGTCTTATTTCATCTGACTTTTGTTCCCCATAACCAAGCACCATTGTCATTATCAGATGGCAAAAGTAAACTAGCGATAAAATCCTAGCATTCATTTTCTTAAATAGTCTCTAGAAAAGCCTACTTGCCACACAAGTCAAAGCTGGAGACGTAATATTGTCAGGACATGTTTAGTTTCCAAAACAGTAACTGTAGTAAATGAATACACAGGTATGAATAATTTCATCACTTAATTGTAATTTGTAAATGCAGAAATCTGTTTTGCACTTTTTAAAAAGTCTGCTTTAGACAAGGTTAGAAAAAGAAGTTAAGACTGATGTCAGAACTGGAGCAGCGATTGCTGGGGAGCGACAGCTTGTTTATCTGGGAGTAACGAGACTGAACTCAACTCATTGCTGAAGGGCTGCTTGTAACGGGCACGAGTCTGCCCTGTCCTGGTATAGCCCCTTCCCACATCATAGCAAAGGGCCTCCAAAAATTCACCTCACTTACTGCAAAAGCACAGAAGAAACAATAAGTTGAGCATTTTGATTCAAAGTGGATTAACGCCCACTGAAAGATTCCCATAAACTTCACCTGGCACTAAGGTTCTCCTTTATCATAGTGGCACATCTGAAGTTCCTGCACTGGCCTTCAAAGGTATCTGTGCACTTAATATCCAGGGCTCAGCCTTGCTCCCGCTCTCTCCCCACTGACATTGGAAGAGACCTCCTCTGCCACATGGAATATTTAGTCTAGAGGACCTCATGCGATCTGCCCTCTCTCAGCAACTAAATAATTTTGGTGGTCTGCACACAGGCAGTCATAGGAAGTAATGAATGGTACTATAACATTATTGAGCGGCTTCTTGCTTTCTTTTCTGTGGGAAAAAGAAATAAGCAAGAACCAGCAAAGACCCTGCTAAATCCATGCTCAAAGAGAGATGTGAAACCAATTAGTAGGCTAGCCCAGTACCTGTAAAGTTGCTGTCTACACCATGAGATGTTATAAAACAAAACAGAACACAGAAGAAAAAGAAAAAAAAAATCAAATCAATAAAGAACAGACCATGCCAAACAATAACACTGCAGGTGCTTGCAAGGTGCAAATTCAATATGAATAGTGGCACTTTTAGAAAACCAGCTATGACTGAGATGAAACCGAGCAGAACAGAAATTCAGAAGCAAGTGAGGATGCATTTTCAAAATATGTCAGGATTTATTCTGTTCCTAAAAGAACCAGACAGTTAATCCGCCCTGTTGGCAGGTGCATGATAGTAGGTGATTCCTTGCAACAATCTCTATAACTATTCTCATTATATTATTCTCCAGATGGGGTTAGCGGTAAAGTGAGCAGGGACAGAGGATAGAGATGGAGAGCCCATTTGCCTAGCTTGCAATGTAACTGATCATGCAAAAACAAAGGGCCACTCAAACAGAATTTCTTGAGTGGGGATGACATACAGCATTGGTTCAAGTGTCTCTGTAGACACCAGCTTCTGCAATGCATCTTTTGGAATTATGGGTACCTCATTTTGGGGAGGGGGGAAGATGATGGCAGGCTTTGTTGCATTTGAGCAATGACTTCGACTCAAGTAGGAAATGAGGTGACCTGGCTAAAGGACGGAGGGTGTATTTCTCAAAGAATTTATAATTAGGACTTCAAAGTGTTGCTGTCTTCTAAATAACTACACCCTTCTCTTCCCTCAAAATTCATTTACTGCAAAAGAGGTTTCTAAGGAAAAAAAAGCAGCTTTTTGGATTAATTAAAATATTTCATTTCTGTTTCAGTCAATTTCCAATTTGCTCCCACACAATGCTAAGAAATTTAAGAGAAAATTTGTTTCAGATTAATAAATAGTTTTTTCTTTTTTCGCATGTCAATAAGTTAATTGTGACATTGTTGGAATTCCTCCACCCTGTTTTCCCCCCAAAACAAAGTTGACTCATTTCCAGAAGGTGCAGCAGCACTGAGACATGCAGAACCCAACAGCTGGTGGAATATGGTTTCTTCAGCATTTCTTTAGCCAGCTCTCATCATCCATAGCAGGATGAGTTGGTCACATCTGCTGACCTCCTAAAACAGTGTGGCTGCTATGAGTAATTCTGGTTTTTCCCACACAGTGCATAATCCCTACAAAGCGTCACCATCCCAAAGCCTGTCGTTACCACCTACCAACCTTGGAGGGAAAAGAAGTATAGAATAAGGCTGTTTTGTATTTTCAAATAATGGAAAAAACCAGCTATGCTAAATAGCAAAAAAACCTCCATCTTCCAACACTGACCCTGCAGAGCAGGCTCCGTGCTGCACATTCCCGAGTGCTGGATCCCTGGAGACCAGAAAATTCATCCTTATTTATTTATTTAAATTAAAAATCCTGGCCGTGACCTCAGAGGTGTATGTTTATTATCAGCTCCAATGCACTTGTCACAGCTTTGGCTGGAAGGGAAGCCAGGGAAGGATTTAAAAATAATAATAATCCAAGAAATTTCTCCATTTCAAATGTCATTGTTTTTTGTTCCTAATTAGAATACAGTTTGTCTTTCAGATTCCAAAGCTTTTGGATTAGTGGTTTTAAGCATGATGTCATTTTCCTGTCTATATGACCACAGCATAGCCTTACTTTGAGTGTTTGGTAACAACAGAAAAATAACTGTGGAAACCTATATGCAATTCTGCAGGATCTGAACTAGTGCCACACCATTACCAGTCACAGTTCGGGAGCAGAGAGGCAGGACCTCTACAAGGGGACGTGTCTGTTTACTCTGATCCTTTCCAGAAAATGAGGCTTGGCCAAAAGAACCCAGCAAGTCCTACTCAGAGGCTTATGCAGTTACCTGTTCCAACTACCCACGTTTTATGTGCATATATAAAGTGAAGATAGTTTGTCTTTCAAAACAAAACAGGCAGAAAAAGAATTAGTGGACCAGATTTCTTCCACTTATAACTACATTCTGTTATTCCAGAGCCAAATTTCATCCATATGTGAATTGCAACCCTTCAGTGACTTAAAGTATGAGCAATTTCTGGTTTGCTATCTCACTTTCTCCCCCAAATGCACTTCTGTTCCCCTTGCAGAGCAAACAGGACCACTGGTATGTGGTATTTGTATTAGAATTAGCATTGCTAAAGTTTTCAGCGGCCTTAATGATCTGATTCAGATTATTCAGGACAGTTATTATTTGAATTATTTAAGGACAGTTCTCATCCCTCAGAGTCTCACTCTCACCTTAGAGTCTTAGCACAGGAGAAGAGGATGAACACCAAACTGGGATGAGAAGACAAAGGACAACACGACAGTAAAAAGGTAATTTGGCTACAACAGCATGCCAGCAGCTGGTCAACCCTCTTGTAAACTGCACGTGGATAACGTGGGTTTGGGTTTTCCAAGTGTTTGAGTGTTTCCGAGTATCTTGTTATTGATGGGTTTGCTGCTTCTGTCAGCAACTGGCTCGGTGGCAGTGGTTTTGTAGGTGCTTGGTTTTCTTATGGAGAGATTTCAAAGAGCGTGTCAGGCTGCCTTGTGCTTTTGGATCATCCACTGTCATATGCGCCCAAAAAAATCCACCCTTCGTTGTCTCTGCTGATGCTGAGCAGGTGGCTTTGGAGCATAAAGGTCTTCTCTTGCATGTTCAGGGCTGCACTGAAAAAGCCACCGGTGGAGGGGCCCTGGGACGCTGCAGCCTGCTGGGGTAGTCACAAGTTATCTCCCCTTAGCTCCACTGAACACAGCACTCGATGGACAACAGGTGAGAAAACCGGCAGGCTAGGCCACCAGAAACATGAAACCACCCTATCCCTGTCTCCCCCTTCCCAGAAGCCAAGGCACACATGCACACTGCATGTATAACAGTGCAGCTAGTTTTTGAAGAGCATCCCAAAAAGCCATCTTGCCTACCCTCCCTCGAGTCTCTATGCCAAACCCATTCACACTGGAGTGATAATAGTTGACAGGAATCAGTTTAGTTTGGCTGAAAAGGAGGCATCTTAAGGAAAAAATATGGTTTCAGAGGCCCACCCAAAAATGCAAAGTCTGGACTCTGAGAACAGAACTTGGCCTCCTGTCTCCACTTCCACAAAAAATGCTTGTAAATGTTATGCTCTTTGGGCTGTATTTTTTTTCCCCTGCATTAAAAACTGAGTGAATTTAGTGCTTATAAAACCAAGGGGCTGATAGCAACTGGTTAGAACCAGATGTTAGGAAGACTGGGGAGTATCGTACAAACAGATCGTGCACATATAACTATTCAGAAGTATGTAGCTGCATTACTTATTCTCAGTCAGGTTACCGAACAGATTGATTTCTGAGGCAATATAAAAACATTATGCCCAAACCTCAGGACCTGGGAAGAAAGGAAAGGGGGGGAAGGTAGAGATGTCTGTAGGTATCCACATCTATAGATTGAGAGAGAAGAAATATATTGCCTCTCCACCTTCCTTCACAGCTCTGTCCGTCCCTGCTGTCCCAACCAGCAGTGCATGGTGAGCCCAGCAGGGACAGCTGTAATGCTCAGTTACATCTTTAACCGAGCAAGTTCCTCAGCCTTTGGAGAAGAACGAGTGTCCCAGCGTGGGGGACAAGATGACCTCCCAGGATGTCCAGCCCCACATTCTCCTGATGTGGAGCCATATGGACTACTTTAGCCATCACCTTTCAGATTGCACACAGATCCAAACACTTCTACAGGAGGACTTGTACCAGAAATATGTGCCTGAAGAGCCAGCATCCCTTTCGACAAGGCATGGAAGGTAACTGGTGCAATCTCCCAGTAAGCCCTATGGAAAGACAAGCCTGTGTAGCTGGCTCCCTTAAGGAATTTGAGCTGTTAGTTTTAATGGCTTGAAGGGGGTTTTTTTGAACAAAAACTGGATCAGTTTTATTGACTTAAAGTGAAATGTTTCTGTTTATAGCTGTTGCTCCTTGAGATTTCTGTTAAAAGATTTAAACAACCTTAAAGTCTCCTCCTCTGATCCCACATCCCCAGCTCCATTCAGTGCATCCCCAGTTGGTTTTACTCAAACACCAAGGCCTCCCAAAGCTCAGTTTTGGCCTTTCAAGCTTCCCCTAACACCAGCACCTTCCTTGCTGCACAAATTTCCAGAGCACTTAGCTACCGGCAAGGCCTCGTACTATGTTGGTGCTAACGAAGCCCTTCCCGAGCCTTTTTCCACCACACAGCCTGCCTCGCTGCCAGCCAGTCTCTACCGACCATCAAGCAACAACGTAAAACCCAACACAGCCACAACTTGGCTTCTTGTTAGAATCAATTTTTCCTTTGATTTCCGTTTCACAGACTTTGAGACTAGAAGGAGCCATCACATCCCTCACTCAAGCTTTTGCACCCCGCCCCATGGTATGCCACCAGCAGTGCTATGTCCACCACCAGTGGGTTGTGTTTGCAACAGGAGACTGAGTATCAGCAACACCGTAAGCCCCAGTCAGGGCAGGGATTCAGCGGGTGAGACCTCCTTAGGAGATCCTACCCCATGAACTATACTCCATGCTACATCCCTAATGACATCAAGCCTGGTAACTTCATCCAGGAGACAATTCCTTCCCAGATAGCTCCAGCAATTACTGCAGTCTGTGCAGAACCTCAGAGTTTCTGCTCCCACTATATAGCAGTAGTAGCACACCAGCAGACACCCTTCCCAAGTGCCATCCCTCCCTCCCTCAGGTCCATACTCAGGACACCATCACAGTCTTCATCTTTCTTTTCAGGCCATGACCACGTGCCATGAGGACTTCCACTACTTCATGAGACTTCACCCAAGTTCACTTTTACACACATACCGCTCACCTCATTTACCTGCTTTGTCCAAATCGTGGAAAGACTGAGATCTACGAGCTCGTTTAGTCATCTATGCAGCACAAACTGGGATCACAGGTTGCGATCATCAGGTAGAGCCTTGGATGAGAGGAGACAGAAAGCTAACAGTGATATTGATGACTGTGGTGGTGGGTGCAATTTTAATCCAGTGACTCAAACTCAGCAAGCAGAAAAGTTGCAGTGTATTAAACTGTGAAGAGTTTACAAGAGCTGAACATCTAAAATATAGCTCTGAGAAATTACTCCGTAAAGCAGGCAAGCAAGAGCATCTCAGACAGAACCGGGAGAATATTGTTTTCACAGGAAACACTCTGTGGGTGTGTTACAAGCTCTGTTCTTTGGCCTGTCACCACATTATTTCTGCAGTTCTTGTATTTCTCTCTCTTTTCTCGTACTCAAGCACTGTCCTGTGATACAGCAGAAGTGCATTTACAGCTAAAATTACAAAAGTGGTCCATTATGTTTTTTAAGGTAGTAAAAAGGCTGCAGTTTGTCACAGCTGTCTAGAGCCCCGAACGCCTACAACTGGCAGAGCCGTGATCCCTTTTCCTCTCCTCCCGCCCAGGCTGAATCTGTGTATGTGTGCACACAGATTAAAGCTATGTACAAACAGCTCTTTTAATGTGCTCTATGAAAAAAAAGAAGAAAAAAAAAAAATGGTGCTTCAATGAGGCAAGAGGTCAGAGCATTCCTAAGCACTTATTTCAGAATAGCTCTGCTTCAGCTGCCGCTTCCTGGCTTCCCACAGCGGCCACACCAGCTTTCCTATCTCACGGGGCAGGGGGAGCGTGGTGAGTCATCTCAGGGGGGCTCTTCCCAGAGGTGAAAAGTCTCAGCATGTCCAGCAGGGAAGTTGTAAATAGATGGGAGAGGAGCGGCAGACCCTTGTGGTAGAGCCAAACATTTACGGGGCCGAGCTCAGAAGCCCAGGAAGACCCAGCCCTGTATTGCTCCAAGCCAACCCTTTCCCTTGGAGACCTTCCAAATCCAGCACGTAGACACAGCACCCCCTCACCTCCTCTGCAGCTTCCACAAGGAAAGAGGAAATTAGTGACAACAGAGATGGACAATTCTCAGGCACCTCTCAACACTCATGCTATGTCTAAGCAGAAGCAAAACTTCACAACCAAGGAAACCATCTCCAAGCAGCACATCTCAACTGCCACCTCCCTTCTGCTCCTCCCAAAACCTTTATAAGCTCAGGTCTCTCAGGTGCACAGCTCTCAGCCTGATTGGGTCCTTGTTAAAGAAAGTGAGGAAACACAGCCCAGGCCCTACTTTAGTTAATTATGTTAATTGTGTTTTCCCTTTGTCACATGTGTTGAGGAGTGCATAGGTGTGGGACATCTTCAGCAATGGGGAGGTTCATCCAGGGTGTTACTGGTTGTTTCCATCTCATCAGAAACCACCAAATGAAGGAGTCTGGAGGCAAAGTCTCTATATGAAACAAAGGTCCCATGGCTTTTTGGAAGCTCCTTCTGGTTTACACTGGGGTCATACCTCTCCCCTTCAGAAATGGTTGCAGGAGGCTCAGGTTATGATCTGATGAGGCTCCCACAACTAAGATGTCAGAATCCCTCTTTCAAAATCGGCTGGAAAAAGGCAGATCTTAGGTCGCCCACTCAGTGGGGTTGGGCTCAGCTAGTGGGACACATGCCAGAGAGCAAATGACTGTCTATAAGGTCTTTCCAACCTTAGGTACAGCCCCACTTCTGCAGATGAGGCACTCAAGTTGGCCTTAAAAAGCAGGCATGGACTTGCATGGGAGGAGGAAACTCTAGCCTACTCACTGCAGATGCTGGGCTGTGAGAAGGTCTGTTTTTAGGCTTGAATTTCAATGTGATGTGGTATTAAATCATCCACATCAGTCTAATTAACACCTTCTACACTACAAGGGAAGACACAGCAGTTTTATGTTACTAACTCAGGCTAAATGAGTTACATTAGAGCCTGGGTAGACAAAGCTAAGGGTGGCACTGCTGGTATGGGCACAATTTAAAAGAGTTTTCACTCATTCTAAGCTGCGTCAGTTGAACTAACACCACTGAACAAAACACTTTTTTTTTTTCCTATGGAAGAATTGAGGGTCTCATCTACTGGCCAGTAACATGAAATCACAGTCAGTTGCTACGCATGGGACAGCTTATCACACCGTAGCTGAAAGGAAAAATAAATAACAAGCAAGCTCTTCAGAGCAGAGGGGGGTTCCTCTCTCTGTTAGGCCTGCACAAGCCTCAAGATGGAAGTCTACTCTTATTTGAGGCCTTTGGGTGCTTGTATAGTATAAATATTTACTAATAACATAGAGTGAGAGCAGGAGAATAGTCATTTTTCTCAGTGGCTCAGGGTTAAGTACAGGGCAATGGCATCTTAAATCCAGATGTTCTCCTTTTGGGATTTGCCCACGAGGCATATTCTCATGAGATTTCTCTGGCGTTTTGATTTGGATAGTAGCAAGCACTTTTAGCCCAATGATATGAGCAGATGACTCAAAATGCTCAAGGATTTTCTTTGTAAATTCCAGCAGTTTATTTTATGCCTAATGCAGGGAAGAAAGTTTTGCAGATTTCATCTTCTCATCCTTCTGTGTTTCTATTTTTGGTTAGTTTTAAAGGATACTGAACTTGGCCTGCTAGCAGAAGATTTATTTAAATTTATATATAATACATAAATAAAAATATTGCATGCACATGAGTGTGTGTGTGGGAGCTGTTCCCAAGGTACTGGTGGAACGACTCATCTTGATGAAGAAACAGAGACACTGCAGATGTTGGGGGCTGCCCCTGTGGGACAGTAAAATAAAATAAATATAGGAACCCCCTCCCCATTGCAATTGTAGCAGGGCACAATATTTAATGGCATTTTATCACCTGTGCTTGAAAAGAATGGCTCGATAGTTACGGTTCTTGCACCTTTGACTAAAACAGTAGGAGTGCCCAGATCCTTTACTTTATATAAAATGCCCTGAGTGTGATAGGGGAGGGTGGAAGCGCACATGAAGATGCACACCATTTACCAGCTGTGAGGGCACAAGCGAGGAGCATATTTAAAGACTGAGCAAACGCTAGACACCAGAAGCAGAGCGAATAAATACAGGAAATTCATTGGAGGTGAAACTGGGCTGACTTGGCCAATGCAGTTTCACAACATCATCAATTCAAGGCTTGCACAGGGGTGATTTTTCTCTCCATCCAATTCACTACGGAGTTGCACACTACTTTGGTGGATTTTCTGCACAATTACAGATTATTGCCATGGTAACAGATGCATCACATGACAACTTTGTTACCTCAGAGACAAGAAACAGCTGCTTAAAGAAACAGGCATCCTCCAGGAATGGGGATATTTATTTTCTTTTTTTCTGTTGTCTTCATATTGTTTTAAGAGTCTTCGCTGATTTTCTCATGGATGCAGCTTCCATCATTTTGATAGTTAAAAATGTTTCAGTGCATCAACTGAAAGTTATTTTCTCCCATGTCATATTTTTCCCTCTTTCTAAGAAATGCAGCATATGTCTCAAAAAAAAAGAGTTCCTGTAATTTTGGGAGAAGCGAAATGGCTTTTTTCCTCTCTCTAGTGCTGCCATTTTGTTTTTATTAAGTTAAAGAGTATTGAGACATCGCTAATAATATTATTTGAGAGAAATCCCAGATCCCCTGAAGTCAATGCTACTTTGCCATCGGTTTGAGGGAGGCCAGACGTTCTCTCTCAGGCCATACTCTGCAGACGGCGAGCCAAGTCCCTCCCTGCCGCAGGTACCTCCCGAGCACCAGCCACACATTAGTAGAGTTTAACTGGTCAGGGAAAACCAACAGATGATATACTCTTTTGTAGCTCAGTAATTATTCTTTACACTTATGAAAAAAAGAAGTTCAGAGACTTTATTGCTACCTCAATTTTTAGGCAATTTTAATATTTAGGTCTCTTTTAAAAAGCTTCACAAAGTAAGCTAGCCAGTTTGGACTTTTAATTCCAGATGCCAATTTATTCTAATTTTTCAGTGCATAAGGTATAATAAAAACCTCAGGGTTTTTTACCCTTGTTTTACCACCTGTTCTCCCACTAAATGTTATCTCCTGTTCACCTCTGGGGAGCCCGATGGAGCCCACTTGCAGACTGCACCAGACTCGGGCACCAGTGGCACAAACCGCTCTCCCCAGCCCGACACTCAACCCTGGCCCTTCAGCATCTCCAGCACCCGTCCCGTACAGCCCACCCTTCACAGGAGACCTGCAGCTGCCTCAAAGTCGCTCCGCTCCCCTGCTGCCGGGAGCCGGCAGTGTTAATTAAGGACCTCCCGGCTCCCAGGCTGGTGCTCAGACAGCCAGACCACTTCAGCCCACAGTGAACGCCTGATTAATTAAAGGCTTATAATTAACCTTCATGGCTGGAATTTCCCAAAGACCTTCATGGGCTGAGGTGCACAAATCCCATCGACTTGAATGGGAGGCTGGAACCAAATTGCTTTTGTCCCTCACTGGGAATCCCCCTGTGCACCAGCAAAGTAAAACATTTCCCTTTCCCAGGTTTGGACGTATTTTCCCAGCCTTGCAGAGCTGCCGAGGCCTCAGAGAGAGCTGGAAAATAAATTGTGCACAGAAAACAGTGCTGTGTCCCTCTGCGTTACCACCATCACCGCTCATGCTACGGATTTGCACGACCAGAGCTCTGAGCCGGCACCAAGCTCTGCATCACCCGGTGGAGTTATTCCAGGTTTACCCCAGCATAAAGGAGAGCAAGAGTCTGGCCCACATTTTTCATGCAAATAGCCTCAGTAATGAGGACTAAGGAAAAGAGATACATCAGGCTTGTGAGAGAAACCCAGATGTTTTTTCTTTAACCATTTTTTCAGTTTCTGTCAGGAGTCAGATTTTTTCCCCCTAAACGTTAACTGGGAAGCCACCTCTGCACAGGACATTTTTGTTAATGAGGCCACCGCCTTAATGTGGTTTTCTCCAGTTAAATATTTCTGGTAAACGAAATTCTGTTGTACAGCTTAATTTAGCACTGTTATTTTTTTGTTGTTTTTGTTTTTATTTGACCACATGGAGCTCAGTGACTTGTAACCCAGTCCCTCAGCCTATTTTTAAATTTCATGCAGACCTTTTTCAGTCATTTGGGGTTTTTTTTAAAAGCATGAGAATGGAAGGACCAAACAATGTTGCTTTATCATTGAGAGCTTTTGTTTTACGTGCACACAGGATCACAAGTGATATGAGTTTGTTCGGCTCTCAGCCCAGGCTCTGGTGAAGAGGAAATCACAATTTATTAGCAAAGGCTCCCAATCTTGTAATTTCTGGTTCACATTGGTACTCTATGGAAGATGTCGCACGCTTATGCTATGGTTCACATCTTGGTCCAAATTATCCAGAGGACAGCAGGCAAAATTGCACAGCCCAGTTACTGCAGGCTGTTCACAATCCTGAATGGCTGGCGTGCACAGGACTTCGGGGCCTCATGCTCACCCCCTTCTTTCCCTGATCCCCCCCCTCTCCTCTGGCTTAGTTGTGGTAGTACTGCTGGTGCCAGCAGCACGAGGAACCCTTAGTTGAGGCAGTAGTGATGAAAGGCTGCAAGACAGAGCACAGGGATCCCTTCGACACCTGCACTCCTGATCCTAGAAATCAAGCTGTACTAAACTGGCTTTGAAAAACTCAGCGAGATCTCACCTAGGTGCCACCCTGGGTATTTTCTAGATCACCCCATCCCCCTGCTTACTTGTTGAGCCCAACAAACATTTTTGTTTCCACTTGGTGACAAAGAAACAGGGGGTGTGGTGAAGGGGGAGAGGGATGCTCTTAGTCCCTTAGCAAAGTAAAAGCAGAATATCAGCCAATTGAAACGCCCCAAACTTAAACAGGGCATTAGGCAGAATTAACAGACTAGACCTCCAAGCCATCAGAAATTCCCGGTTGAATAAAAGATTGATTTCAAAGACTCAAAGATACCTCAAGGCCAGCATTTCCAAAGAAGACAGGAGCTGATTGGAGCTGAAGCATTCCTCTTGTTCAGTGCATTTGAGTGAGCACTTTAAGTCTCCAAAGATTGAACTATAAAGAGAAATTAGTTTATTAATAATTCACAGGCTCCAAGAAGAAAAAATGTCAAAAGCATATGCTCACGAACAAAGCTGATTTTATTTTCCCTGTTTAGCATTGAGCAACATGTAGAAAATTGGAGGGTGCCGAGCTCAAAAATTTAATTCAGGGCTTTTTCTCTTCCTTCCCTTTAACCCAAGCAAGCATATATTCTGACTTCCTCATGAGCGCTGAAAGTTCCTCAAATCCCAAATGGTTTATGTGAAACATTAAAAGCACACTATCATCTTCAGCTCTTTAATAGTTTAGGACATTTTCATGGCATAGTTATTATCCAATAGCTCTTAATTGCAGCTTGTACATTTCAAGACAACACATTCACAGACTGGAATAACAGAGATTTTAGACTCCCCATCCAGGAACATGGTTAAGCACACGCTTACTGTTAAGCACATGAGGCATCTCACTGAGTCTGGTACTGCCTCGCCCACTTGGCCAGGCACATGAAATCTGTAATATTCATATGCTTAAAATCAATCATGTTACTCCTCCTGAACTTAGACATTATGATTCTATGATCGTCCCTTATAATTTTGGTAATTACTTGATTATAGGACACTAGATAAATATAGGAATTGAAGACCGTGCTTATTAAAGTTCACTAAAAGACAGACAATAAGGAAGTTGTGAATTTAAGATAAAATGTCTTCCATTGCCCAATGGAGAAATTACAATCAATCAGAGTAGGGTTGTCTTCACAATTTTTGTCCCCCTGTCTTCGGTCGAATATTGGTTCTTGTAAAGGTCCTTGTTTCCCTCTACTGGAGAGCTGAATGCAAAAATTTAGAATTAAAAAAAGAGTTTAAAAAATAAATGAATTGGCTCTGAGTTGATTTTGAAGTTTCCATTTGTCATTGTAGAAAGCCAATTGAAAAATTTCAAAACCGAAATCTTTCTTTCAAAAATTTTCATGGGAAATATTTACTTCCTTCACATAGGCTTTTAAGGAGCATGTTGCACCATCAGTTTTTGACTCTCACCTACTGATCTCAAAGTGCTTTTGCAGCCCTCTGTAAGGTCAGTAGCTCTACATCATCACTGGACTACTGAAATTACGTGTGAAAAAGACCATAAGGTTCCTGCATCCTCCCACCACTGCAGGTAAGTTTGTAGTGGTAAAGACCGTACATGAACCATAAAGTAAAGACCATGGATAAACCCAACATGAAAACCGAAGCATGCCTCTTAACTTCTCTGGTATTTCCCAAGCTGATATGAAAGATGCAGGCACAGAAGACATCTGCCAGCTGCTTCAAGCTCCTGAGGAAGACAATCACACAGCTAAAGAAAGCTCACTTTCCTTCTCTTAACTTCATCTCACTATTGCAGATTGCACCATTATGGGATATAATTAGCCTCAGTTTTACACATGATTAGCCTGGGAAGTTTGATTCAAACAACATGCTTGCAAATCAGGAGTGTAATTAAATTTAGGATGTGGCTGTTGGGGAATCTTCTCTAGTTAAGCAGCAGTAGGTGATGGTGGGTCTGCAAACGTGGGTCCTGATCCTGACTGCCAGCCCCTGTCTTGTCTACAGGGCTGTACAGTCTCCCCTTGTAGCACGGGTTGGAGAAAAGACTCCCAGGCGGAAGCGACAGCAATTTGTGGCATCTAATCTGGGTATCTGGGACATGGCACCTCTTCCTCATAAGAGAAATAATGTTTGAAAATTTCAAAACCACCCTAGCTTTTAACAGTGTGTTTGCCAGCAGCCTGGTCCTTGCAGGAGGGTGTCCAGGAGCAGGCAGGAGGGTTCTGCATCGCTGATGAACAGTCTGAACAAGTCAGGTTGCTCCCAAATGTACTCTCTGGGAGGGAAAGCTAGGGCTTCTCCTATGCTTTTCCAGAGGTATTTTATCCCAAAAAGGGCTAAGCAATTAGCCACTACTACTGGGCTTTTTTCCCCCTAATCTCAGGAAAGAAAAGTCTCATACCATGACCCAATCTCAGTGAGGAAAAACCAGATTATAAATTAGAATTACATTATTAATGTGTCAGTCCCATTTGTTTCTCAGTTTCCATTATATTGAATCACAGTATTACTGCTTTTGGAAGGAATCTGATGATAAAGAAAGCCACCTCCCAACAACCGATGAGAACGATAAAAGTGAAAGAAGAGGCCAACCATCATCGTTCTAAAGAAAATCCACCAACAGCAGGGCTCTGAAGCAGCTGTGATTCCCATGGGACTCTGCTCTGACTCAGAACATGGGCTGCAGCTGATGCTCATCCCCCTGGATCACACTCACAGCCAACAAATTGTTGCTCTCTGAATATACTTTTAACCATGTGAATTTTTTCCCCTGAAGATAATTATTTATTTCACCTCTGAATGAACCAAAATGGAACTTGTTCCAGAGCAGCACTAGAAGAATGTAAAAAGCTTAGATAAACCCTTTGCAAGATGACTTTCCTTTTTTCCCTTCTCTTTGTGAGGAATGCGTGGTCAGGAGACAAAGATTGTTGTCCTTTCTGCAGGTTCCTCACAAGACGCAGAGTTCACAGTGCACAAAGAGCAAAACAAAGCAAGTTCAGTTGCTCTTGGCTGCTTATAGTTGTTTCCTAATATTCTGCATCGCTCAAGCAAAGGATTAGACTTTTGTTGCTGTGATAGGTGAACTGCAAGAGATGGAGGTTCAAATTCTAGAGTTACTATTTCATCCTCTCCCTGGCCAATTTCCTCTCGGCTCCAGCTGGAGTCCTTGAAATCTAGGGAAGTTTTGCCTGACTATGGAGTGAGTAATGATTCCAGGAATCAACATTTGGAGATAATACCAAATTGAATATCTTTGCTAAATTAACTTTCCTCCTAAGGTCATCTCTGTAACACTCAAGCGCACAATGTGTTATTTTCAAAACGAACCAGTCTCTCTCTGTTTATCATAAGGCCGATATATGAATTACTGTTCAGTTTTCCACAAGGCATATATGATTTGAGGCTATTAGGCAGTGCTCATCCATACCTCCACCGGAGAGATGTGTTCCTTGGGAGCGGTTGTCCAGGGTTTGGCGGTAATAACCCAGCACAGGCAGCAAAATCAATCCCAACAAGTTTCAGAGGGACCCTTCCAAAGCTCCCCAGCATGTGACAGAGGGCTGCTAATGAGAGGGAGAGATCGTATTCATCGCATGAGTGACAGGTGAAAGGGAAGATTAACGTTAGCATACACCTGCTCTTTGGTGCCCCAATTAAGACCTCCTACTGTCAGCAGTAACATAAGATGCAGATCAGCCGATACCCTTCCCCCTCCAGGAAGGCTGCAGCAGGATCTGGAATAAACTACAATGAGAAAAGAAATGCAAAAGCTTGAATGTCCTCCTTGCTCTGCGAATCGTTTTCTTACTTACTGTTTTTCTCCCTTTCCTGCCTTTTCCTTGGCACCCCTCACCTCATTCTTCTCATCTAGAGAGGAAATATGACCTGTTTCAGCAAGGGATGCCTGCCCTGGGGACAATCCTGGGCACAGACTGGAAAGACGTGATTTGAATTGACAATATTTATCCCTGCTTTAAATTCATTTGAACCAACCTTGCTCAAGCCACTGGCAATAGACAGAGGAAATGGGTGGAAATATCATTGAAGGAGATACGTGGAACGGAGAAGGAGGGGGTTGTTCATCAGCTTATCCTGCACTGGGTCTAGGGAACTGCTTCTGAGGCAATATTTTAATGCAATATTGGCAATCTGTGCTGGAATATTGCAAATCCATGAGTAGCTCATGTGAGTGCTTTTCCAATACGTCCATACTATCCCCTTTTTGTCTCCTCCTACTGTCCAATATTAATCAAATATTGCTTATCTGATGGAATTCCAGCTGCCAAGGTATTGCAGACTTCTGCTCAAAAGTAATTGTCCTTTCAGCTTTCTTGTAGCTGCTGTGTGAGGGGAGCAGCCCAGAAAATGCAAATCCATTCCAAATGAGGGAAAAAAAAAATTGAACAAATTTGCATCCTTTGCTCTGTGAAAAAAAAAAAAAAATGGTTAAAGGAGGTTTGAAAAAGGCTTTTTTAATAGGTTGAAATTCAAACTGACAATAAAATTTGGGGTAGGTTTCCAGAGACCAGTCCTCCAGGACCCCTGCCACCCTTTCTCCCGCCCAACCCAATGGGCAGAGGTGACCATGCTGTGTAGCAGGCAGACAGCCAGAGCACTTGGCCTTTCCTTCCTCCTCCCAGCTCTGCTGGCTGTTGGAAAACATGCATCAATTTGTTTTTCTCCCTTCAGGCAGAAAATAAAATTGGCAAAAATCTTCCCAGCAGGAAGCCAGGAAGCCCTGTTTAAATTTTCCCAAGGGGAGGGGGCAACTCAGCAAAGTCAGAATTTTCCTGCAGAAAATTTCAATTTGCGTAAAGACAAATTTTTATTAGAACAATTTCTTGATAGGAAACATCTAGAAAAACCATTCCAGAACTTTATTGGCAGAGAAATGAACTCCCGCATTTCACAACCTCGGACTCTTTTCTTCTTCAGCAAACTGTCAGCTTTTGACCACGCAATTAAAAATACCTCAAATCCCCTAGTTTGTTGGCTGATTGCACTTTCTATCTGGGGTAACTTAGCCCAAATTATCTGAAACAATCACATACACCCAAAGTCTTTAGAGCTCTAGAAACACTGGGAATAAAATTCATGGGATACTCCCTACTTCATCTATCTAGTCTTGTAATCTTTTGACAATATCTATAGACAGGAGCTAAGGGGAAAAGCAATAGCTCTATGGCTCAGTTTCTCAAATTCCTACTTATACTGAAATTAGAGCTATGAAATCCTCTTTCTCCCAGTGGTGTTGTGAGAACAAATTCTTCAGTGGCACTAAAAGGCCCTCAGATATTAATGCTGAGTGCTTGCAAGGATACATAGAAAGATGGATGGTATGTGTCCTTAGCCCCCAGAAACCGTTAAGCCCCATTGCTCTGCAAACCTATCTGATCTACCAGCTCAACTCTCCCAAGTTGTTTGCATCCAGTTTTCTTCTCTGCATGCACATTCAGTGGGGTTGGGATTGGCAAATTTAAGGAAAGGGTCAAAAAGATGTTTTGGAGAAAATCTACCAGAAAGAGAGGACGCTCCACAGACCTGGTTCAGGGCAGGGGGTCGGTGAGGGCCCAGGCTGGGTCACTGCTGGTGGGCACCGTGGCTGGCTCTCCCCAGCCTGCTCTTCCAACGCCTCTCTGCTGCTCTCAGCCATGGACTCAAGCGGGCACCAACAGATACCAGCCACAAACTCTGCAGGTAACAGCACAGCAAACATACCTTAGGAATTTTTCCTACTTCCAGTCACTCATCATCCTTTTCTGCCCCCTCCCACTTCGCTATAGCTTCTGCATAGCTTGGCTCTGCCAAAAAGAGCCAAATTAACCTCTTAGTAGGTTTTCCTAAATCAGATCATTCTGAGAGCACTGAATGACAAGGAGCTGGGGCACAGTGTCCGCAGCCAGCCTGGCTTCCAGCCTGGCCCGCTGCTTTACCCCAGCTGTCACTCCACTTTGGAGAGCTATGGACTGCGATGGAGATGTACTGGTGGAAAGAGGAGAGGGTGTGGTGCCTGGCTTGGAATGAGATTGGGATGGACAGGAAATTTGTGCATAGCTATTATGCAGAGACATGAAAAAAAAAAACCAAACCAAACAAACCAAAAAAACCAACCCTGCATTTATGTATAAAAGGATGTTAATTTGCTCAGAGTAATTTTCCATAGATTTTATTGATTGACTTCAGGCTTTGAGGGTTTAACTGTCATGTCATTTTGCCCACTTTAATTTAGCATGTGGATGACTTAACAACAAGCTGGTTTTATCACTTGAAACCCTTCCTAATTAATGATAGACAAAAAAGGTATAGAGAAAACACTCTGGGTGAGCACATTCCCTTCCCTTTTCTTTCATCCTGGAAAAGCTCTTAAAACTTGTTAGCTTCAGTAAATTATTTGAAAAACTGTTAAATACATAGGCGTAGCAGCAGCAACAATTGTGCAAAGCTCATATATCTCCCTGAACTGGAATTCTTGCAATAAGGATCGTTCCAGATTTAGAACAAGAAGAATAAATGTCACGATGAAAGGTCTTCATCAGTGTCTTCAGCCTCATCATTTTCTACTGCTGTGATTCAGCTATTAAAGTGTACACATGCTAGGGAGGAAGTCAAATTTTTACAAAAGGAAAAAAGAGGAATCAAGCTTGGCTGGGATCAAACAGGGATACAATCATGCTGCCACTGGCTTAGCTTACAGTGCTGGGCAATACATCGGACACCTCCCTGTTTCATTTGTCCATCTGTAAACTGTTAAAACAATTCTCACCCCAGCATCCAGGAGAAATCAATCATCAAGACTGAACTGAACCAAACAGCAGTTAAGTTCTTGGATGGAAGGCATAATAGAAACACAAATATTTTTACTTGAAGTGTTATACTGCCCTCAGTATAGACTCTACTGGTGGTGATGTTAAACAACGCACATTCTCCTTGCTTTCAGGGCAGACTGTGCTTTCACACTTTTTTCAGAGGATTATATGATAATAACATTTTCTTTATCCTGAGCCCCTTGCGAAGTTGCACCCAGTAATAGGCATTGCAAATCCCCAAAGTTTTTAACTCTGAGGCACAACCCTGATCATTGTCCAGCAGCTGCCTCGCAAGCAGGCCTCAAGCACCTCTACAGTGAGCACCTTGGAGACACCCTTGCAATTAATGGACCTTGTCCTGCCCCTTTACTTGCATACAGCAGCAGTATTGCCAATTCTAAGCACTTGACATCATGGAGCCAAGCCTCTAAAGCACTCATGACAATGCCTCACAGCCAACTTTGAGGTCTTTAAAGGAGGAATACACTTACATTATCCTCATGCTTCACCTCTGGTTTTGGTCACACTTTGAACCCTTCCCCTGAAATTACACGAA
Source organism: Balaeniceps rex (assembly GCA_013401315.1). Taxonomy (NCBI): domain Eukaryota; kingdom Metazoa; phylum Chordata; class Aves; order Pelecaniformes; family Balaenicipitidae; genus Balaeniceps; species Balaeniceps rex. Next base: position 30,166 of record VYZW01026299.1, read on the forward strand.
CTTGAATTTTCTTCTGGTTTTTCTGAATGACAGCAGAAACTCTAGTGTAATCCCATAAATCCAACAGCTGAGGCTTTGATAAAGGAAGATCTCGAAGTACTGCAAAGCACAAATTCATTCTAAAAGTGGGTAACACCACCAAGCTCACTAGAAAGGAAGCACAAATCACCAATTTCTTCAATATGGAGACAACCATGAAACAGAGCCACCTCTTGAAGGTGTATTTGTCCAGCAACTCTACCTCATCCTTCCAGGGACTGCCCGAAGAGCCATGGTGTGGTAACCAGCATGGGGACTGATCCACATCATTTAGCATAACAGCAAGTTATACAGAGGCTTTTTTAGCAGAGTTTTACCACAGATAAAAAGATTTCTGCAATTCTAGGAATTCTCTTTCCTATTTCTTTTTTGGAACAAGCTGCCACTTTATACTGAAAATGAACTAAAATATTCCAGAGTTTATTTCAATAAATAATAGAGAGAGACTAGTTTAGGATGGAGCTAGAATTTGAGCTGCAAGCTACAATAATGATGGCACTGCCTAACTTGCCATCAATGCTGTCAAAGGCCTAGAAGCTAAACAGACGGGGAAACTGAAGTCCTGCCAGAAGTCACCCCACCGCCCAGTGCCCCTACTTCTCCCGGCTCCCAGTGCAGTGCCCCAGTCACTTGGCTGCACTGTCTTCCCAGACATAAACCTGAAGCCCCCATATCTGCCTGGACCAAAGGATGCTCTTCTTTCCTGTGCACCTTCAACTACACAACTTGCATTAATCCAACAAAATGATTATTGTGTGGCCCAAGTACAAAGCAAAGAAGCAATGTACGTGATAGCTTCCAACGTCTTGCCAGGCACTTTAGTTCAGAAACTTTCTTCGAAACCCTTAGGTCTGGCCATTCTTCAGTGGTGGCCTTGGCACAGAGAAATGACAGCATGCCATTTATCTGTGCGCTCTGCACCCTCCACGGCTTTGCACGCGCCAAAGTGGCTTGTGGAGCTCCTATTGGTCCTGACGATGCTTTCAATTTAGCGAATGTTTGTGTGACTCTTGGTTGGAAAAGGATGGAAAGAAGTCCAGGCACATCACTCTAAATAGATCTGTGGGTAACACTTTAGCTACACATTGAACTTAGATTTAGTAGCATCGTTATTGCATGTAATGTTTATTTTATTAGGTTTATTTTATTAGTGTGCCCACAGCAGAATGTAAGCCTTGTCTTTGTCAACTCAAAAGGCACCCCACAAGAGGCTCTGAGTAGAAAAATATGGTGCACTTCATTTTTTCCTTTGGAAAAGCCAAGCAGATGCTGATGAGTGGATAGTCACAATAAGTGTGTGTTTTGAATACAGTGCTAAGCTCCGAAGCTCAGCTGCGTTAACTTGGTGGGAAGTTGGGTTTAATTTGATCCTGTCTCTGAGTGTTCATAAAATGATGCAATTCAGCTTTAACCAGATGAGTAGTATCATCAAAATACATTATTTAAATCCCACCCCCTCAGCCATGTGGCCAAACTGGAAGAAGTGTCACTTAAGTATCTCCTTCCAGGCCAGGAAAAGATCAGTCACACTTTAAATTAAGTGTCTCAAGTAAGGATTTAATTTAGACTTAATAAGACAGCGATTGTACGTTAAATACCATTGGGTTATTAAAACCATATTCATTGAGGTTTTACAGCTATGTCAGGACAATATGCCATAAATGGAAAAACTGCTAACAAGGCACAGTTATTGATTCTGACAACATGTGCTAGATAGAATGCATTTGTATGTTCAATAAAAATAAGATAAACATAGAAGAAACGCCCACAAGCATGTTTTCCAGAGTCTCCATGGACCCTTTCACCAAAGAGTCAGTGCACTCGGAAACAAGAGTGATCCTCACCGCCTCCTTAGGAATAAGATTTATTTGTCCTATTGTTGGAGAAACTGAGGCACAGAGAGGGCTTCAAAGGCATTTCCTTAGGCTTTGCTAAAAAGCTTTTAGGGGGGGAAAGATTTAAAACTACCCTTATGCTTCTCCTCCTGTGCCTTAACCACAGGACAAACCTGGTAGAGAAAAGACTGTGGGTCTGAACGAGGAGGCTGCTGATCCCATCTAGCCAAGGACACAAATGTACCCAGACATGAAAGAGGACATTCAGTGGTGTCTGCCAGGGCAATCCTCTGCTGAAGAGGGAGTGTGAGGGCTGGGTAGACTCACAGCACCTTTGTGTTTGGGATGAGCAAAGTACGGTAGATACTGGACGTATTAGAGTTTGTGCGTAGTGGGCTGGCAATACGTCTGCCTGCACAATGCTGGGAACGATATTGCATTTGCATATATTCCTTTACACACAAATGAGCATATCTGTGTGTGATTGTGTATATGTAATACACATACATATATACACATTTAAGAGGACTTTTAGGAGCAACTTTCCCACTGGAGCAAAACTTGGAAAATGAGAATGTTTATACAAAAAAACATTTCCTTTGCCAACAAGTTTCTGTATTCCCCTTACTGTTATTAGAGACATTTGTGTTTAAATCAGAGCTCCCAGCCCTGCCTCTCCTTCCATCTGAGCCTACACAGATTGCATAATCCTCTGTTTGTGGCATCATCATGCGTTGCTATAGAGATAGGGGAAACGTCTGTGATGATGATGATGTCAAATCACTCAGCCAGATAACTCCAATATCAAGATAGAGGAGAAGAGGGTCCATAAACAGAAGTAAAGCGTCATCTCCACTAGTCAGTAAAGAAGAAAGGTAATATTATTTATAGACCTTTAAAGGTAAACAGATGTCAGCTCCAAACGAGCGTGACTTGAAAGCTTTCTCTAGTGTGAAAGTCCCCAGCTCTGCTCTGACTTTCAAAGGCTTTGCTTCGTCAACATGACTTCTTCAATTGCTCTTTTATTCAATGGGCTCTATAAATTTGGGAGTAGTTATGCTGCTACTGCCATGGGAATGTGGCAACCCTATGAATACTTTGTCTGTCTCATCTTGTGGCTGTGTCTGGGGATGGGCTAAGAGTGAAAATGCAGATCCACTACTCATAAGAAATATATATTGCTCCTATTCAGGACTTCAGACAGGGTTCAGACCTGGCTGCTCTGCTCTTCTGCTAGAGAACAACACTCAAAATCCCCATGGCAGGGAGGTCACAGGAGTGGCAGGGAGGTAGAGGCATGGCTGTGGTGGGACCCCCACTCCTGAGTCCACATGGAGCTGCCAGAATTGCGGTTTTCCTTAGAAATGAAAATATTTCTGACTCTTGGAGGTGGAGCGCCATGATTGTCAGCCTTGGTTCAAAGCTCACCCTCACTGTCTGCACTGGGAGTCCCCAAGGCTGCACAGTGAGGTCATTCCAGACCACATTTGGGAGCATCCTGCCCAGGCTCCCGGGGAAGGAAGGTCTGGCAAGCTCAGCACCTGAAGGCAAGTCTGGCTCTTGCTCCTATGGTCTGGGCAGATGAGGCATCAGGGGGACCAGTCCAGCACCTTGGGCCAGATCCTGCAACCCACTGGGGGAGAAGATGCAGAGCCTGAGCCACCACCACTAAGGGAAGGCAGGATGCATGGGTGGGTGGCTGTGGAGGCCAAGGGACTGGCATAGCTCTGCCTGCACCACACCATGTACAACCGTCCGTAGGTACCATGGTGTGAGGAGGGTTTCAGGCTGGCAAGGGGTGGCTGTCTTCATATGAGCCTCCACCAGCTAGATCACAAAATAATTCAAGCCCTTTTCCTGGCATGGGGTTTCAGGACAGCAGCAGCCAACCTGGCAGAACAATGTGGGTGGGCTGGTGGCCACCAGCACTAACAGACACACATGGAGCTGTCACAGAGTCCCCCTGCCCTGAGCAGGTCCCACGGCCACCACCTCAATGCTGTGGGATCTCAGGCTTCTGCCCCAATCCACAAACTTAGGACCTACTTCGGTCTGCAAGTACCAATCCTGGGGAAGCATCTTGGATCTCACACTTCATATTTTATCTCACATTTCTGCCTACATCCAAGTTTTCCTCCTAGCCTTTCACTACAATCAAAACACAGGTTTACATGACAGTTGAAGGAAGCTGATCTGAAAGACGATTATATTTTACAATTTCTCTAACTAGGATAAAGTAGTGGCTTGGTTTCTTTCCGCCCCAGACTGTTTAATTACTGGGGTATCGTGGAATGCCTGCATTGTAATAAAACTCCAATGTGTATCCAGGTACCAGGGGATTTATTAACTTGCACTCAACACTGGCAATCAGCAGCCAGGGTCAGATGTGCCTGGTGATGATGACATCATCATTTTTGGCAGCTCTCTCCAACGAGTGTTGAGTGAGGTAATGTCCCCAAAATTAAAACTGACAGCAGGATTAATAATGATAGATTCTTTGAGCCTTTTCTTTGTGTTTTAAATTGCTGTTCTATTTCTTCCATCGGGAGTTGCCAAAAGATCATCACAACATTTCACCCGGCATTTCAGCACGCCACCGGTAAGAGCGATAGGGGACACCGGCGAGTGTTACTGGGTGAGTAGGTTACTTCAGGATGGTTTTGTCATGTGCAGGCACTGACGGACTACTTTCTACTGGAGATGGGCAGGTCTCATGGCACCAGACCGGTTGCCATCCTCACAGACATGCCAGCCTTCAGCTCTGAGTGTACAACTGGAAATAACTCACAGGGACGTGGTTGTCAGCAGCTGAGCGAGATAGTGCCTTTTCCCTGCAGATTTACATCGATTTCAGTCAGAAGGAGTGCGTGCTGCTCCAGTCTTTTAAGTTATCTCCAGTTGTACACCACAACATACCTGCTGGTCAGGATCATTAAGCCCAGAAAACCGTGCCCAGCACAGCCATGGATTTTTTCAGATTTCGAGTAATTTTCTTTTTTTTTTTTTAAATTTTGGAGCAGTTTGCAGGTGGTTTAGCCTGTCTGGACCAGGAGGTTTTACTTATTTGTTTTTGAAGTTTTGCAAGGGAAAGGGAAAGGAAGGGAAACCCAGGCTGTGGCTGACACCCTGTGATCAAGCTCCCTCAGCCCAAGACCTCAGCAGCCACAAACCAATGCCACGAGCATAAAGCATACGCTTCAGCCAGACCTGACCCAGTGCAAACGGGCCAGCTGACACCAGGGGACATGAACCTGCATCTATTTAAACATCTGAACCTGGCCCTCTTTTCACCTCCTGAAATTTCTCTATGCTGTTTTTCCCTGTTCTGCTCCTTCCCCCGTCACCTGCATTCGCCACCGGACTGACACCACCAAACAAAAAAGTCTGAATGCAAGCCTAAGTTTTGAAGTCAGATTTCATACATGAGTTTGCCAAACTGGCCAGAAGGAGACTTGAAAGATTAGCAAAGGCAAGTACCTGGGTTTTTCTTGTTAATTGTATTGTGTCACAGCAGCAGATGGAGGTGTCCATAGCGTAGTCTATTGACTAATTCAATCTTCTGATGGTCGTTAGGCACTAAAGTGAAGAAATAGAAAATACTGAAACTGTTTGGATCTCAAATAGCTTATATTGAATAGTACTTACTACCACTAATAGTCACCTAGCTCAGATAAAATCCGTCTCACCAATGCATTACTCTGCCTGAGCACAAGCTATAGATCTGAGCACTTTTATGCACTTAAAATGCTGTAAAACCATTTTACTATATTGTCTTTGTGCGTAGGTGGATGGCACAGTGCACAGAGTAGTCCCTTCTCCCGACCACGCTCATGAAAAAAGCAGACCCTGGTAGGCCCTGCTGTCCTTGAGTTGTCCCCACCCCTTGCTCCATACTCAAGAGCAGAGACATACTGCCTCTGTATCGGTAAGTCAAAATGAGGACATGGAAATCTGAAATAATGACAGAAGAAATGAGCAAAGTTTTGGTCATTGTTTAATTTGCTAAGAGAAAAACCCCACCTAAGATTCCTTCTGCCAACTCTGACAAAGTGGCCAAAGATAAAGACAAATATGCCTCAGAGATGGAGCACAGCTGTTAAACTAGCAGTGAAGGGGGAAAAAAAGCAGACAATAATTTAATTGGTAGCTGTGCCCTTTCCATGTTTCTCCCTCCAATGCTGTTTGTGAGAAACATAGTTTGAGATTTTAAATTTTCCTATACAGATGTTGCCCTTAAAAAGTCTACTAATAACCTTGTAGAAATCCATTTCTCTAATGATGATAAAGTGATTTAGTTAATTAAACCTCACAACATTTCTGAAAGTGTCAAACTAAACAGTGCAGCGGCCTCATCGCAAAGCGCAGCACTTCCAAAAATGTGTTTGTGGGTTTTGCACAGCCACTCTCCCCCCACCCTCTGTGTTCATATCACTTGCAAAGGAACCTCAGGGGAAGATTATATACAAATTGACAGTGAAAATGCATTGGAACTGTTTCTACTAAAAGGTTTGTTGTGTTTTTAAAAAAAAAAAAGCAAAAAAGCACCCTGTTACCAAAGCTAAAGTGTTTTACAAAAATTCTCTTGATTTTGCCTGAGATTTCAACAGAAAGGTTTCTGAAGTTCAGGGTGGACTAACTTGTCACTCTCAATGAAAGAAGGGGAGAACATGCAATCAGTCCAGACCCTGATCTCGAGGTCTGAGTTTTATATTGCAAAAAACTTGGAAAGATTACTTTTCATGTCAGTGCAAAAACATCTCAAAATTGCAAAATGTGGTCACCAGACACAGTTATAGTCTTACATCTAGTTCTATCATCAGGCAAGTTTGGGTCTGCTTTATATTTCCCTTTCCAGGTAGCGGAGTTGATAGTACAAGTAATTACAACAATAATGCCTCCAGTCAATACCCACTCACAACCACCCCTTCGCGTGGCCTTTCACATGTAGCTTGGCGTCGCTGTTGTATACGTTTGAATCTACTTCATTAAGAAATAATAATGAGATTTGCTATTAATGGTCTGCTATACTCCCCATCTTTTTACTTTGAACTCTGAGTAGGAAAATCAGCAAGGGTTTCACCTGCGATGAGACCCTTTAACCAAGGCTTCAGTGGTTCAGGCACTGCCTCACTGCATGGTGCTGGTCCTGAGGGCTCCAGCGAGGTTTGCAGTAGGCAGATCAGCCCATGGTTTTGCACTTGGCTCATGCAGGCTCTCATTCAGCAGATTCCTCAGGCCTGCGCTTCACTTCAGTCTTGGGTCTCACCCTCTTCCTCCGGGAAATGCATTTCACTGCAATGTCCATGCAGGGGACCATGCGCTTGGGAGCCAACGGTGTGCAGACGTGCATGCTGAACTGAAGCCACACTGTCTGCTGGGTATCCCCAGGTACTGGTTGCTGTTATGGGCTGCAGAAGTGTGACATCCCTGTTTACAATACTACAGTCAGATTACAGTAATATACAGAGAAGTGTAGGACATGTACAAAGTCTTCCTTTTCTCACTTTTGAGGAAAAGTCATATTAGGGGAAAGAGGGCATCACATTCACTTCCATGTTTGCTGAGAATCCAGACCGTCTTTGCCCAGCTTCAGCCCCTGCATGGAGTTTGACTGCTAGATTTAAAACCACAGCAAGCAAGAGCTCATCTAGCATAAAGAGGCTGATACAGAGCTACTTACAGGAATATGAATATTGGCAGCCAGGATTCATACAACCTACCTCGGAAGATAACAAAGAAGCAAGTCCTGTCTTTACATCGGGTACCAGCTTCACTCTTATTAACATTGTGGATCCTGTGGTGGTTTCCTTCACTCCAAAAACCACTAATTTAATGTACAGTACAGTCATTCTATGTGGGGGGAAAGAGAAATTCTTTCTTCCTTCCTGTTGGAAAACTCTTTGGCAGTAACGCTTGGATTGTTTTCTTTGTAAATTATATTCATGCTGTTTTCAAGATGTTTTCCTGACTTTATTGAAATTTGACCAATTTAACGAGTAATGTAGAACTTGTTTCCATGTTAAAAAACTCTCAGAGCTGCTTGGGAATAATTATTAAAACTTCCATGTGTGCAAAGCCAGTCACTTTTGCAAATAGCAAAAAAAAAACCAACCCAGTCCGTAACAGAAGGACATTGCTCTAACAATAGGCGAAGTAGTGCAAAACCCAAGGCCACCAACCTTTGGAGACCAGGGGCTGCGCTGGCTCTGTGCCAGGAACATAACACTCACACCTGGTTTTCATGCCAAGTTCCATTTTTAAAAAAGTTTTAATCACAGATAAGGGACCAATACAAAGCCCTGAAATCAATGGAGAGGCTCATATGGAGTCTAACAGAACGTGAATCAGGCTCCAAAGACCTGATCTCTTGCACAGCAGTTACGCATGCTCTTAACTCCTTCAACTCTCCTTGAACCAGTGCTTTGGGGGATAAAAGGACTCTGGTTTGCCATAAGCCCTACCTGATGGAGGTGTACATGACAGGTAGAGCAGCTGTATAGTCTCTGTATGACCCACACGACAGCCACGTCTACCCCAGAAAGCCAGTAGGTATCTGCCTAAACACTTTTGGTTTTGCTAAGTAAGGATGGATGTTAAACCTAAGTGAGTACTTAAAGGTTTGATAGACCTGGTGCCCACGGTCACACACGGTTGCATGCTCCACAGTATTCATCTGCCTCTTTTTTTCTCCCTTCGAGACTCGAAGTGTAGGGATTCCCTTTTGATGGGCAGCTGCCAAGATTCAACACCTAAACTGAGGGATTTACTACCAGCGGCTACATGTTACTTTAATAATGCATTTTAGATGGCCATCTTCTAAACAACAGCTCCAATATTGTTCAAAGCAAACCAGCAACTGCAGTAACCTCCTGAAATACCCAGCCCATTCTGCACAAGTAACAATCAGCAGCAACAGGCGTTTCGTGCAGCTGCACCAGGAGCATTAAAAACTCCAGCTAACTTTTTTCCGTCACGTCCTATTTTAAATTGGTGGCAGTGGTGCAGCTGGCCATGCCTTCATGCCCCAAAACTTCTTTGAGCTCAGCTCCATCCAGAACTGCGTGAGGGCAGCAATGCCAGGGAGATGTCTGCACTGCAGACCCTTGTCAGGATGGTGGGAGATGTCCCTGTCGTTATTCAAGCAGAAAGCCAAAGGCAACCCTTGTTGGTTGTGCAGGATGCAAGGAGAGTGTTGTGCACGTGTAGTTTACAGAACTGAAATACAGATGCTGACATTTTTATGGCTTTCATAATCTTTCCAGTAAGCAGCGTTGCCACACGGCAGAGGCCGGCTCTGCGCCTGTGACAGGTATGCGAAGAGACAGGGGCGGTGCGTTCGGGTAGCAGCCGGCTCGCTCCGGCACTTCTGCCAATCCTTTGGGGACTCTCTCCGAACTTTGATGCCAGCTTGCACAATGAACACTCACCAACTCATAAGAGACATAAAAATCTTACAGATTTCTTTAGCTCCTTATTCTCCCTTGTGGCTAGAAACAGGTTCGGGGGGGCACACACATGCATGTGTCCCTTTTTCCTCCCCACTCCCCTTTAGCCTCTGAAGCCAGCTTTACAAGCAATACTCCCTGCAGCTGCCTTTGAGGTCCTGCTTTCTCCACAGGATTCCCTGTCACACTTACAGTCCTCGTTGCAGATACAAGAAAAACACAACTGGAGGTTTGGGCAACCAGAATAAAGGGCCAGACATCTAAATCAATGGTTAATCAAGTGCATTTGTGAATTTATGGACACTCCCTGCTTTTAGCTACTTCTGTACTGTTAGTTGGCTCAGCGGCTCTGAACAAAGCCCTTGTAACACTTGCATTTCCTCAGCATCAATAATACATCTCGTCGGGGTAGGCTATGCCAGGCCGCAGCGAATTGAGCCGCATGGGGTGTCTGCTGCAAGCCAGAGCGAGGTAACACAACTAGATGGGACTGTTGCAGCTGTAATGGGATCCAGCGTGGCAGAGCAGAAGCTCAGCTCCAAGGGAAGCACCATGGCTTCATCCTTCCAGAGGCTCAGATGCATAAAGTGCTTTCACCCCCACCCACCTTCTTTTTTTGACACCCAACGCTGGAATAGCTACATCTGCCTGGCTGTTACTAATTCAGGATACATTTAAGACGATATTCATTAAACCCATTTCAATCAAAAGGATGAGAAGCCTCTACAACCATTACCCATACAAGTGGCTCACCCTCGCATGATGGGCATTCAGGGAGATCTGATCTCCCAGGGAGGTGCAGGATCATTTTTCAGTGCATCATAAAGAGGTGAGGAAGGTGGAGCTGATGCAAAAGGTTATATTTCCTTTTCTCAGCAAACAGGGCCCGGGTTTTGCAAGGAGTTCAAAGAGATGGCATGCACCCATTCACTGCCAGAGGAACTTGGCTGCTTTGCTGCCTTTGAAATCTGCCTGCCTTTATGCCAGGCAGATGTTGGCAGTACCTTCAGCTTATCCACCCAAGTACAGTGCCCACCCCTTAGAGCAGGCAGCAACACATCTTTTCCACATATGAGGCTCAAGGATAGCATTCAGGAAGGCATTGCACCTTTGCAGCACTCAGCCCATGGGTTCACCTGAGCACAAGAGTAGAAACAGATATCGAAGACAGCTTAAAATGAAAAGGTCCTCCATCAAGAGTAAACCAGCAGCTGAATGTGCAGCATACCCTTAGGAACACATCAAATAGCAAAAAAATAGAGCTATTTTCCTCTTAAGATTAAGGCAACACACTATATAGTGTATTTATTAAAATGCAGCACTGTTTAAGTATAAATGGCATTTATACATAAAAACAAGTTGATTTATTTACCCTCCTTCTCTCCAGGGGCACAGGACAACGTGTGGGTTGGAGAACTTTGCCTGGTGCTTGCCTGCGCTTCTGGCTGATGAAACTGAAGTGTGTCTGTGTCCAGATGTTTATTCCCTGTGGTTGAATGGAAATGACACGTAGGGGACAAAGCAAGGCTTAGTTAAGCTAAGGAGTTGTGGGAAAGTAAATGTGGTCAAGGATGGAGGAGGACAGCAGAACTCAGCCAAAACCATCACATCTCAGTGTCTACTGAGCATTGCTCTGAATTGGTGAAGTATCGGTAACCTAACAATTGGTAGATTTGTCACCTAACAAAAAACCCAAGGAATTCTTTGATCTTATGCTTCACCACAAGTTTCAACATACAGCTCTCTTTGCAACAGCTCCTCGATGGTGTCACAGTTTTGGGACTCACTGATAAATTCTCTCTTCACTTACAAGTGAGTCTGCAACATGCCGCAGTTCTTAAGGGTGAAGTTTATGAATGCCATAACTAATATTTTCAGCATTCATTCCTTTAGTGCAACGTAAGCCCTTGAGAAGTTCAGACCGGGATGACAGAAATGAACACATGCATAGTAACTTGCTTGGGTAGTAAAAACAAAATGAAAAAAAGCCCCAAACCTTGAAAGTCCCCTAGTCCAGAAGAACATAATTGCTTTAAATATTTTTAGATTATGAATTGCTTCTCTTGCAAGAAACTTCAGAAGTATCATTTGTGTGCATCTGTCTGTCTTTGCCATGGCCAGAGATGAAATCACAGCTACATTAGAAAGCTTTTCAGAATTCTTAAATACTAAAGGAAACATGTTTAGGCAGGTGACATCACAGCCAAGTCACAGTTTGTAAAGTAAAACACAATCATGAAAACAGATATTTAAAGTTATAAAGAACAACCTACCAGTTGTAGCTAAGAAATGTCTCTTCTGCATTAGAAAAGAAATCATAAAAATAAAGTTGTGGGTGCCTATGACTTTTTTCTTTTTTTAAATCAGAAGGGAAACTAGCAAGCTAGGGTTTAACATTCCTTAGCATCCACTCTGCTAAGGTTGCTGCTTGTTGAGAAACAGCCTGGACAGGAGCCATGCAAGAGGACTAGAATGGTTTGAACACCTGAGGAAAGACAGGCTACATCACACCCAAGGAGATTTAAATCTCAACAAATCATGGGGATCATAAGCTAATAAAAAGCAAGGCAGCCCCCTCCCCAACATATGTAGGTGGGAACAGGCATGCAAAGGATGGATCCCGAACCCTCAGCAGCAATGCTTGATTTAAAATAGAGAAGCTGATAGCTGTTGAGAACCACTTGGCCAAGGGCAGGGAGGGTCTTTGCTGCTGCCTCTCTGCGGCGAGGCTGGAGGGGAGGCAGATTCTCAGCTCAGGGCAGCTGCGAGCCCAGCATGGATGTCAGCAGCTCTGCACATCTCTGCAGCTCCCATATCAGGGAGCCACCCGGCTGCGCTGCCCTGGTTAAATGTGCCCCTGACATCATTCCTGGGTGTGGGAGGGTTTCCCCTCCTGTTTGTGAAGCCCCTGGGTCACCTGTGAGCAGTTTGCAGTAAAGAGCGCTAAAAGTATGTGATATATAAACAGTATTGACTTTCCAAGCTGCATGACAGGTTACTTAAGTCACCTGCTGTTGTTTTGCTATGTACAAGGCATTTCAAAGGTGGCCGTCTCACAAAATCTGACTTTTTACAGGTTCAGGAGTTTTTAATCTCTACGAGCATTCTGGTAAACAGAAGGGTTAAATATTCATCGCCAGGAACACTTATGGAAATGCTGAGGAAGTCAGAGCCAGGACCAAAGGCAGATTTCAGAGGAATTCTGTAAAATACCAGCTACAAACGCTGCAAAGTTCACCAGCACTTGCTGTCAAATCTAAGCTGCTTTGGGGCAAGGCAGAATCTTGCACATAAACCATTTGCAGCTGTAAAAAGCAATCTTGCTTGCTCCAGAAACCATTCTTCTTTCCAAAAAACAAAATGACTTACAAACATTATCGTCAAAACTGAATGGAAAGGAAATAAAGTGCCTGCAAGAAAGAGAAATTAATTTTTGCAAAATTAGTCCCATTTGTGCAAATATTTACAATCAAGCTTAATATTACACACACTCCCACTCAAAGGTGATGAATGTACTCAACCATATATTGTTATGCATTTGCCTTCAGTGTCTGAAACATGAGCGATAATTGGCACGAGAAAAGTCCTGATGCTTATAAGCTTTTGGAGCTGCTGATAACCTGATAAACAAAAATGTTAAGGCAACTTCAGGAGCTAATCAAAACCCTGGCAGGTTGGGGAATTGTCAATATTTACAGCAAGCAGCCTTTCATCAGTTAATCACTTTTAACCTTCATAAACTAAGATACTATAGAGGACTTCAGGTTGATGTATGAGCCCTCTATTCAATTAAGGTATTACAAAGGCAGTTACAAACAAGTAAGGCGTCACGAAGTGAGGTACGACTGAATTTATCAGAGGAGAAGCAGGCCAAATAGGGAAGAGAGGCCCAGTTTCAGTGTTTTAAAGGAAGAAGTGTTCTGTGTAATTCTAAAGAAACAGACTCAGCGTTAGTTCCAAATATTTTATTTCACACATAAAGCACAGTACCCATACCCATACTAATAAAGAACAGACTTATGCCAACTCTGGTGCATGCTTTTGTTATTGCATTATATTTCATGAGAATTATAGTGCATAATTAAATAGAAAAAACTTGAACCTGGAATTATAAAACCGTCACCACAAACCAACAATTCCACTTGATATGTATTAAGTCATTACTTTTTCTTTTTTTTTTTGTTAAGGAAAGAAAAAGGGAATCAAGGAGGAGGAAAAGGGGGGGAAGAGAGAGAGAGAGGGGAAGAGAGAGAAAATTCTTTTCCTTGTAAATCATTAAAAATGCATGAAGGTTTAAAGCACGCCAGAAACAGCCTGTGCATTCATTTAGGAGACTACACACAAGAAAACCCACTGCATTAAAGCAAAAAAAGAGATTTTCTAAAAATTGGTATGTCAGGGAAGCCGAACAAGCCATGGAGGAGACTGGTGGGGTGGAAATGCTCTGGGCAGGGTGGGGGTCCTTGTTCCCATCCCCTTTCCTGACAGAAAGCGTCGGGGGCCTTGAGCACTGCAGCATTCGTGATGCTCCAGCAGAGCTTTCTAAGTTTTATTTTCCAGAGGAGCTGATCACAATAACAAACATATGGATTATTATTCTTGCTGTTGAGTTCAGCTTCTGCCATAGAGAAACCTCCTGGTACAAATGGCTAATTTATTGAGCTACAGATGTGAGCTCTCCTTTGCGTCAGGAAGGCAGTATCATATAGGAGTTAGACAACAGGGCCTGGGATCAGCAATTGCAGGTTAAATATCTCTTTGACACTTCCTACCTCCTGAAGGCACTTCAGCTCACTTCAGCTGCCTTCCTGCCCGGTGAGAGGGAACACTTGCTATAAATGACGTCCCACTATGAGAATCCTCGGTTTTATGTAAGTACAGTTTATCGTTACGAAACACCAGACATCACACACCATCAGGGGGACGATTTTCACCCTGTACAAAGCCGTGCTCCTGTGGGACAGGGTATCTGACCTTGATGTGTCATGCCGTAACTAGAGAGAGATGTCAGGAGAGAAATGGCTTTTATTGCGTGGAGCTGGTTTGTTTGTTTTTTGAAGTTTTCTGCGTCATCCTCTTTAAATTTTTAGAGTGAATTTATTGCTCTTGAAATCCATATCCCAGGGGCCTGGGTCTGCTCAGCACAGAAGAGAGTACATGGGAAGCAGTGCTGCAGCTTTCCCCTCCAGTGTCTCAGTCCCAACTTGCAGTAAATGCTTGTAGAATTTTTTTTTTTTTTAAAGTTAACTCCATCTCTCTTGGCACTGCAATACCAGGAGATGCCCATCCCGATGTTTTTCCTTTATACTGTGGACACAGCCAGCCTGAGAGCACCATTCGTTAGCTGTGAGGCACCTAATAACCTGTGATGGCTGATCATCGCAGGCACCCCCAGCCCTACTTACCATTAAATATCTGCAGAGGGAAGGCTCTGTGCAGGATGCTCAGCTCTCTGTGTCCCCAGTCCCTGTTTCTTTGGAGGTCTCCAGGAGCCCAAGGTGCTGCTCCATCCCAGTCCATGCTTGAGTCACCTGGTTTGTTGGTGATGCCACCACTCACACCCTTAGATCAGAGGCAAAATATGAGAAGGAGTAGAAACACCAGACTCCACAGCTTAACTAATACAGGGTTTGGTGTGATCTGCAGTAGGGAGACAAAATATCCCCTCCGTGCCTACTGCAGGGCTCCTGCTGTTGGTCTGTGCGGCACCTCTGGTAGCGAGCACCAGAGCCTGAGCTGCACAGACCACAAGTGTGATCCAGTTTGGGGACCACCATAGCCTGGGGCTTTTCCAGGGCTGAAATTTCACAAGCCAGACAAAAGGGCAATCCCCTACTTTTCTGGTCTGAGTGGGAGTTACTGCTGTGCCGTTCACCGCTCCTGACCAGGCGTTGCATAATGCCAGCCCTGTTGCATCCTTCCTAATGATGCCATTTCCTACCATAGGCAGGAGGCAGTCGGGTTTCACCTAATCAGCAATTTTCGAGCTTTTGATTCCCACTCCTCCCCACCCCCTCTTTTTGTCAATATTCATTTTAAATGCTTGAAGTCAGGGTTCCTTTTTAGCTGACTGTGCTTTCTCTGCCTCACCCCTTCAGGTGGATAGCTGGCAAGTGACCACTTCATGCACAAGGAAACTTTAAATGAATCCCAGACGAAAGTATTTGTGTAAGAATGAAAGGGCATCGGCTTCTGCTGAGTAATGGATGTGATAATAATTGTAGGGAAAAAAGATCCAAACAGTTGGGTGTTGGTTTTTTTTCCTTTCTGCAGCCAGGCTCTTGATCAAAAGATGTAAAACACCTGACAGTTGCTGGAGCAAGAGCTGCACTTTGATTCTGGGGCACGCAGGAAGGAAGTTGCCAACCTGGGAATCAAGAAACTGGCTATTGCTCCTTTGAACTGTATCAAAAGCTCATCATATTTACTTCTTCCAATTAACAAGTGAATTTATTATGAGTGTAAACGAAGAGCTGGTAGCCAATATTGGGAACAGATAGGAAAGGGGGGTACTTTGTTAGTTAGAGCTGCAGTAACGCACGGCAGTTCAGCGGCACGGCTGCCACTGCTCCCAGCCCCAGCCTCTCCCCGCCGCTTGCTCTTGGACCCAGAGAAACCACTGCTAACCCAGCCGCAGGCTGCTTTTCCCCGGAGACAGCCCCTTGTTCCTAGGTCCGTCAGTTTTGACATGCAGAACAATAAAACTGCAATCAAATGCCTTCCTCCCGTGCGTGGATGCTGGGGATCAGGTTCCCCCTGTATCTCTTACCTTCTATCTACCACTTTGAAGGGTTTGTTCTTGAATTGTATCTGGATATCTCAGAGTGGAATTTCATTCTTCTGAGACTTTTAAAAGTAGACTGGGTAAAGAATTAGCATGAGACAGGGAGCACACCAAGCAGCCTGCAGCTCACAGAGCTTTCTGACACTATTGTTGGCACTGCGGGTGCTGCCCAGAAAAGACGACGCTCTCTGGAATGCGGGAATTACCCTGAGAAGCAATGGACGGCGTCTGCCTACTTTCCACTCCTCAAAGAATGAGGGCAGTCTTCCTCCTTAGCACAACATAGGTAAAGATCTACTAGCTGAGATCCAGCCAGCATCTTCTCACTGAGAGTGGCCAGAAATGGATGTCTTGGGAAAGGGTAAAAAACAATATAGGAAGCATATTGAAGTTTTTCAGTATATTTGCTCCATGTGGGCTGAAAAAAATATGTGAAAGGGCAGGTCAAAGCAGAGCCCATTCCTCAGGTCTGAAGAAGCAGAATGAATGCATGCAGGAGTTAAATTAATATGTTTTGATCTGGGATCCAGTACAGCTGATCAACATATATCCTTGAACAAGTTACTCAGATTCAGAGCATACTCTAAACTGAGTCAAATTCTCCAAACTTCTGGTGCGTCCTGGTATGTATACCACCCTCATGCTGCTCAGGGTGTAGCAAACACCAAAGGTGCTAGCATGCGCTCATGAAGCCCGTGTAAAATGTCTAGAGAGGAGTCATTACTCTGCACCTGAGCAAAGATGCTGTTTCCAGGATGCTATTAAAGGAATAAGCAGTGCCCTACACTTCGTCCGTGCTTTCTGAATGAGATGTCCTGGCTGCTTAGCTGAGGAGACTGTCAACATGACTGATCACCCCTCACTGCCTCAGGAAAGGGCTTTTGTTTATATTTCAGGTAGACAGTTTTACTGCATTATATATGATCCTTGCAATTGTTACCACTATCTGCTTCTGCCCTAAATATAGTGTGAATGTT
Source organism: Balaeniceps rex (assembly GCA_013401315.1). Lineage (NCBI taxonomy): Eukaryota > Metazoa > Chordata > Aves > Pelecaniformes > Balaenicipitidae > Balaeniceps > Balaeniceps rex. The sequence goes on from VYZW01026299.1 coordinate 47,246, forward strand.
CCTTGCCCTTACCCTGGTGTCACTTCCATCCTTCATGCTCCCACGCCAGGTCTCTTACACCGGTTCCAGAAGCGACAAATCAGTGCAAATGCATCGCTGCTCTTCAGGGCTCGGCAGTGAGGCAGCGGCGTGTGCCTGGGACATGCCTCTCTGTTCGCAGGCATGCCAGGGGATGCTGTGCCTCAGAGCTGAACAGAAACTCTGATCCCGTGCAGTTCCTCTGAAAGCTTCCCATAAATATACAAGGGCTTATGCTGACAAGCTTGCATTAGATTTATACCCCCAGGATAGAGCAGTCACTTGTTCAGTCATAGAGAATGTCCCCAAGTCCCTCGCAGATTTAGTGGTGGGTAACCTAGTAACAGGACAGAGCTTTGATTTCACTGCCTATCAGATTTCACTGCCTTCCTGGGGGTTTTGGGGAGAGGGCAGAGAAAGAAGAGGGAGGGGATTACAGGACCAAGTTGAGAGAGAAACCCTTGCTTACTTGCTTCTGTCGAGATCCCGCTCAGAAGCATCAAGGAGGTGGGCTTTAGGAGTGATTACCATCACACAGTGCCTCTCTGTACTTATTCTCCCTTGCTGATGCTCCTGTCAAACCAGCTCGCTCTGCAGGCCTGGAAAAGCTGCATCCACCGATTCCAGCTTTAAGTTCAGCTTGTGCATCTGAAAATGAAATGGGATAAAACTGCATTGCTCTCCAGTGCTAGAGTAAAGCCATGCGGAACTTAGCATGCAAACCATGGTGCAGCTCAATGCGACAGGCTGAGCAAAACAGCATGTTCTTCCCTCTCACTGTTTGCTCTGTCCTTCTGACAGTGCCACAGACAGCAGCTTGAATTTTCAAAAAACCTCACATCCCATGTAAGTCCAACTCACAAGGCATCCTGAGAGGAAGAACCGTGTGCCACCATGATAGAATTGCTTTTACATCCAAAGGATGCCTCAGAGGAAAGAAAAAAGGAGAAGGGGCAGCAGGTCAGCCTTGCTGCAACAGAACGGATCTCCATTTCCTTTTCCTGCCCGGCCGCGCGCCCTGCAGTTCCTTACAGCGGCACTGGTCGGGTTCGAAACTGCTTTTCAACTGGGCAGTTTTATATTAAGTCAGTGCCTTCCCCAAGACCAGATATGGAAACAAGATCCAGCTTCTTAAGACTTGTGTGTACTGGGAAAGAATGAGCCCATGGGATCATCCAGTTGTCTATATATTTATGGATTTGTTCAGCGATTATTCCATAGTGAAATGCAGTAAATTCTGGGATGGAAGACAAAGAACTGTCATCAGGAAAAAATAGCCATAGATCACTGAAGTAGTTTATCCACCTGAATCACAGGTTTCAGGGAGGGCAGGAGTCAGAATTTAGGGAGGGCAGAGAAGTTAACGCCCTTCCTTTGCTCACTGAATGTGGACAAGAATTTCACCATGCATTCACCATGGATCTGCTGTATTCAAAGTGCAGCAGATCCAATAAGAACATGCCCCTAAAATACCCTTGGTTCAACAGAAATTACTTAGGCACTTGAGTTTTCCTTTGGACTTCTCCTAACCACGCGCTGGCCTGGGCTTGAGTGAAGGATCCACTGAAGTTACAGCCTGAGTAAACTGGAAGTAGACAAGGAAAACTCTGGCCATGATGAATTCAATGGCAAAGAAGGAAAGTGCAAATGCCGGCAAGTCATTTCCTCTCTGTAATTAAGGTTCCCTGCAGAGACACGGTAAATACAGGATGATCCAATACCTTACGGATTTCAAATTTCCGATGGCATTAGTGCATCTGAGATGCCCTCAGATCATTCGCAGAAACAGTCCAGTCTAGTCCAGATCTGGAAAGAAACTTCTCTCTTCAGGTGAGAGGATAGCTGTTTCATACATAACTCATGAGCCACTCTGCTGAATTGCCAATTACTGATTGTTTTGATCGGTGGCTCTTGAGTAACGTCCATCTCCCAAGCTTGCTCAGGACCAGTCATTCCTTCCCACTTGCCACTGATGGGCTCTCAGGCAGCAACCTCTGTTGCTCTTTCCTCTTTTAGAGATGTTGATCTGACAGGCAATCATTTTACTTAACTTTTTGAGCTACCCTTCTGGCTAGATTTTCCTTTCATTATTAGCCTAAAACCAAAATAAAACAAAAAAAACCCCTCTTGACTGCGTGTCAAAAATAGCAAGCAGAGTTTTTTAACAAATGACCCGTAATCGCACATCAGTGACTGTGCTCTGTAAAAGATAAGGAGAATCCTGGCTGCAGCTTAGAAATGCAAGCATGCTGGTGAGGGAGTGATTTCCAGCCTCCTCCACAGTACCATGAAATACAAGGTCACACTTCCTTTAAGCTAGAGTAACAGGAAAGTATTTCTATTTTTTCCAGTTTCTTCAGGGTAGTTAGCTTCACTCGTCCTTCGGTACCCACCCAGGCAGCCTCACTGAACGTACACAGAGAAGCAACAGCAAATAAAAAATGTGACTGTAAAATTGAGCAGTAGGATTTACCATCTAATAATACTTTAAACTTTTGAAAATAACTTGATCAAGTCTCAATGAGACTCCTTTGAAATAGCAAACCATCTCTTGCATGAAAATGTATTCACCAGAGTGTAGTTAATAGCCAGCTACGAGAGACCATTTTTACCACTGAAATTGCAGCTAATTCATCACATCTCAAGGGCTGGGTTTTTTTACTGGTAACTTTCATTCCATCAATACACTGCAGCAATTCTTTGTACAAGACAGTCCTGATAAAGCAGAATACAGCCAAGGCTTGGAGAAATAAAGTGAGAACATGCACTCTGTGGGCCCAGAGCAAGACAGAAAAGCTGAATAACACACAGCGCCGAGGAACTTAAACCCCCTTAAAGAAGTAGCTGCAGAGCTCCCCCTGCTTTAGCTGCAGCTCATTAGCTTCCAAACGTCTGCAAACTTCTCCCGAAAAGCAGGTGAACTCTGGTGTCAAGATCACAGCTATAATTGCAGCTTTTCCCTGAACAGGGGCTGCTCAGACTTATCCGGCAGCAAACAGAAATTAGACGAAGCAGCTAGTCCCATAGACTCCTCTGTTGTCAGCACACATCTTGCGTGCCGTCGAGGCAAGCACTATGGGCAATCCAGAAATAATAGGGCAAACCTACACTGGGTTTTATTTGTCACTGTCTCCTTTTAATAAACATTTTCTGTAAAGAATGTTAGGAGCACGGTACACAGAAATACATAGTAAATGATAATTTTACTGGATGATGCCAGTGCACTTATGCTAAAATCAAATCGTGGTTTTAAATTCTGGAAAAATATTAGGATACACCTTTAAAAAAGCACCTTAAGACCAGGAGAAGAAAAAAGAACTGTATTCAGTTGCATTATCTTATTTTGTCTAGTTTTCACACCACATGACTAAAAAACTAAAATAATTTGTGCTAATTCAAATTTTAAAAATGTCATCTTCACCATTGGCATGTGATGGTGGAAAGCAGAGAGGTCTGCATTTTTGTGCTGACTGCCTTGAGCATCTCAACATACACAGTTTTTGTCAGAAATCTTTGGCCCACTCATTAAAATTTGCTTGCTTGACTAACTTTTTTTTACACTAATCACACCCACTCCCATACTAACTGGGTGAACACAAAATAGGTAAAACCAGCAGAAAGTGAGCCCGACTGCCAAACCTCATGCTCCAAGACCCCAGCTCAGCAAAGCACCTCCAAGCCTTGGTGCATGCCTACTTGGTGAGGCTCTTCGGTACCTGCTGAAGTGCCGCGCTGAATCGGATTAGAAATTCAGGGGAGGGGACGTATATTGAAATGTTAAAATCTTCAGCAATTCTGGCATCCGCTGGGAAAAAATCTATGGAACAGGACCAATAGAAAATAAACCAGGGCAAGAGAATTATTAACTCTCTAAACCACAGCAAGGGCTCTCTTTCTGGAACTGCACCCTCTGGAGGATGCATCCCAACAGATCTGCAGCGACGTTCAGCTCACATATTTATGTGTGTGTGTTTTATCACACGCTAACATGGGACTTCCTTTGATTTGTATATGGGACTAAAAAACAAAGTTTCCATCAAACTTACGGAAAACCTTAATGGTGATTTAATGCAGTGAAACCTGGCTTGCTACAAGGCTGTGACAGGACTGTATTTTTTCCACCAGGGTTAGGTGCTCGCTGGTGCAGCAGCTTTTTCTTTTTTTTTTTTTTAAACGAAGAATATATTAATCATTTATGAAGCTGTGGAGTCTTGTCTGGACTCTGAACATTGTTAAAGGTGCAGGGTAGGCAGCGTGTGGCAGGAGAGGGCAGGGATGGAGACGAGCTCCAGCCCGGAGCAGCCGGATGAGGCTGGAGCTCTGGGTCTGTCTGAGAGCGACGTCACGGCCACGTCTGGTGGGTTTGCGAAACACACGTCAGCAGGTTGGCCTCCGGTTTGTGTTCATGAATAAATTTCACTTTGCAAGAGCAACAAAAAAATAAAGAGCCAGCAACACCCCTGGCCGCATAGGGTAAAGCTACTCAGCTTTCAGCCCATGTGCTTAATAACACCACCTAAGGCCATGCCGTGAACGCTCTGTCTGGGGAGCCTTTTTGCTCATTTTTTTTCTCTCTGCTGCATTTCATCATGGTTAATAATAAAATTCAATAATTGCTAGCGTGGAGATGAACCACTTTCTCTGGGAATAGCCCTGAAAAACCAGCAAGTGACCTGGCAAGGTGCTACCACACAAAAAGCAAAAGGAATTCCCATCCCCTTGTGCCCTCTTTTGAGCAATTGATATCCCCAGTGCTTCACATTTTACCTCACCATAAGAAACGTCCCTGTTCAGGGAAAAAGAAACCAAGAGGCAGTGGCTCAGCCTCAGAGTATGCGACTGACATATATAATCTAGATTGGCTTTCCCAGGCAGACCTTTGATTGAGGAGGAAGAAGAGCAGCTGGTCAAAGTAATCTGCTCAGAGCAATTTGCATAATTTTCTCCCCCGTTTCCTCCGGCATTGTGAGTGTGTCTGGAGAGGAACACAAGCGGCAGATGCTGCATCGCTCTGTCACAGGGTATAGCAAAGTGGAGAACGTGGGTCAGAATTCATCTGCTAAATATCCCCAACAGGTTAAACAGTTCTGGAGAGCTTCAGTCACAGATCTCCTTTTGAAAAGCTTTTTCTTTTTTTTTTTTCTTTTTCTTTTTACCTTCACTGAGTACAAATTATTCCATTTCTCCAGCAATTGCATGTTTCCTTTCACACTTGTGTGCTATTCAGAAAGATGCTCTTTGTGTTTCTTTATGGAGCTGGCTTCCAGGACCAAATATTTCTTTCCCCTCCTTGGATGAAGAACCCATTACAAATGGGTTATTTGAGAACAGAAAGCCAGGCTTCTGGATTAAAAACGAATGTGCGTTTAATATTAAACACAACATTTTTAATTGTGGCAAGAAAGGCTAAAAACCATCCTCCAGAGTTTCAGTTTCATGTTGGGTCTGGGACACTGGTGGAAGCTGTGAATCTTGCAGCTGGCCCACCACTTCCAAAACGGGTGCCTAAAATTGGGCATCTGAATCGCGGACCTGCTGAGATGAAGGAATCTCTGTAAGCAAAGGGCTGCTTATCTACCCTGACCAGACCTCAAACCCCGCACCATGCTCCCATGGCTTTTGAGCCTGGCCCCTTGCCATGCTGCCCGGGCTGCGGGCAGAACAAACAGCACCATCCACCCTCACGAGATGTACATGTAAATGCACCGTCCATGGCTGAAATACAGTATTCAAGCACTAAACAAGAATTTACTTTTAAATCCTTTGGGGGACAAGTGAAGTATTACTTTAAGTCTTCAAAAAGCTACTTTCCCCCAAAATTTCTTCCCAAGTTGCTAAAGGCAAATAATACTGTTTCCCTTTAAACTGACTGTAGGAGCCCAGCGCAGTGAATGCTACTACCTGTGCTAGGTGCCCAGCAGCCACATTTCCTACCCCAGAGGACACTGTCTGCACAAAAGCACATGAACCATCCCCAGGAGCTCTGCCCTCGCCCTCTCCCTTGGGCTGTCCCACCTCTGGTGCCAGGGTTTGCCTTGTGATGAACTTATCCTGCACCTGCCTGAGCCTCCACTGCCGACGGAGGCCAAATGTCCACAGCCAGCAAAGACCCTTGCTGATTTAAAACAGGCAAGCTCATCAGCAGAGGCTGTTAATTTTTCCTTGTGAATGTTCCAGTAATCAAGCTTAAAAATCATCTAGGAAAAAACCTCAAACACATAAATATTGTTCCTACTCTTCCCTCCTGGGAAGCTACCCCCACAAAAAGCAGCCGCTCTGGCTGAGGATGGGAACGCTCAAGCAAATGTGGGGAGGTGGCAGGACCTCCTCGAAACAATAGTGAAAAAGAAAAGTGGATTATTAAAAGGTAACCATGAGTTTAGCACTCCTAATTCAGAGCACAGACAAGGATGCCTACAACAGGTTAAGATAGCTACCATGCAGCATCCAAGGCCAAGGGGACAGAGAGGAATTTGGTTCACCCACTTTCTAGCGCTACCAGACGTCAGCTCCCTCCGCAACCGGAGCTCAGACAGTCTGAAGCGATCCCGACTTGTCCCTGTTGGCCATCTGGGGAGCCACCGTCCCAGCAGGGATAAAACATGCTGTGTTGTGCAGTCCCACACTGGATAACGTCAGGCTGCTATCCAGCCTGATGTTAGATGCCAGAATAGGAGCCAACATCTATTTCAGGCTTCGCAGTAAGCCATGATCATACGGTGGTGAAACCAAATGAAAGCACTCCACTCCAAATGGGGATTGCTAAACCCATCGTTTCTCCACCACAGGTCAGAAACAATTACACTCCTACAAAAAATAGGAGAGATTTCCCCCCCTACACCACCTCCCATCCCTCCCCTCAGTTCCCAGGCAGGGCTATTTTTTTGGACTCAGACTGCACTGCCTCTGCCCCCCCACCCCTAGCCCACCTCCTGGGTCATGGACAGTGCTGGTGAAACTCCAAAAACCCAAGGATCAACCTCAACTGTGCAGGAGCTTACTGAGTAAAGCAGTAAGCCTATCTAAGAAATTTGCATACAGACCTGGCTTCTGAATATTTTGAAGTTCAGGACAGTTTATTATTGTTCTAATTCATTTCCTAAAATACATACAAGCTTGTACTCCGTGTATTGCAGAACAAGCTCGCAGTCTGACTGAACCAGCCATCCGCAGAGTGCGGCGGCAGCCAGCATTTCCCAGTATTGCTACCCATATCTGAACCCAGCTGGAACTGGAACATTCAAGAGTAGAAATGTTACCCTGTTTGTCTATCCCTACCATGACATTTTACTTTTTGGAGTGTCTGAAATCTGCTGGAGCAGGGTGGATTTTGCAAGGCCTGATCTTAAAGGCACCTAATTAACGAATGTGTTGGGGAAAAGAGTTTGGGTTTTTTTCTCTCCCTCAACGTCATCAACATTTTTTGTGGGATTTCAAAAATATGGTCCCTCCCCCCTCAACTCCCTTTCCCCTATGGATTTCCTTGGGGGTTTTTAGAGTTTTTTCAGACTTTTTTAAATAAAAATCTGGAAACAAATCAAAGAAAAATCCCAGGGACTTCCCACCTCTGTATCTGCCTTTATTCCAGTGACCAAGTCCCTTCCCGGTCTGGCTACTTAAGTCCATCCTTGATGCATTACTTGGATGTTCACACTCAATAACTGCTCCATGTCTGACGTGACACCACTGGTGCCCAGCAATGCCGATCTGCAAAGCTTCTTGAGGGACTCCAGCACACACTGGTGATGTCCCTCTGATCTCCATAGGCAGCCGGCAGTTCCCTGAGGGTTTCTGCTCAGAAAAGCAGAACAGAGCAAATCTTTCCCCCAGGCTGTGGGCTCTGAACAGAGTCCAGCTGGGAAGAAAAAGCCAAGACCAAGATTTCCACCATATTCCCCCTCCACTACCTGGTGGCAAGAGACACGAACTTTCTAATAGCAAAAGGAGAAGGCTGGAAGCCTCATGTTACTGATTTGGGACAGAAGCATCTTCAGCCACAGGAAAAGCATGGAGTCTTTTGGGAAAGAAGGAGAAAGAGAAGGACAAAAGTTTTCTTTAGATTTTTTTCCTTAGTGCCCCTCCAACTCCTGCCTCTCTGAGCCCAGCCGAGCAAAGCCGGCTGGCAAACCACAGTTCCAGCCCTTGCTGCCCTCCTCGGAAGGCGAGTACTTCAGCTCGAGCCTTTGCTGGTGAAGCCGAGCCACCCGGCCCCACAGCCCCACGCAGGAAATGTGATTAATTTTTGCACAAGGAGTGATTTGTTGGCATGACAGCCATAAACAGCAGACTCCATTAATGAACATGAGATCAGAGCGTCCGCATTGGTCCCTAGTTTTGCATCCAATAGCACCTACTCTGCCCTTGCTCATCTGCAGAATATCCCAGAAATAAAAACTAAAATACTTTAAAAAACCCGGATTTAGGATAGGAAAAGAGCCTTCCTTTAACTCTGTGTTAACGTGCCCTATGAGGCTTTTCCTTCCTGAGGTAGCTAATTACAGAAACTCAAAGAGTTAATTTATTCTGTAAAAGCCCCTTAAATTGTTCTGTTAGCACGTCTGGTAAAATCACAGTTTTCATTTAGTAATCCAACATGTCCCGTACCCTCTCCCTCATCTTCTATTACTATTAGTGTCAGCCTTGTACTAACCCTCCATTTCTTTCTCTCTTTCTTTTTTTTTTTTTGTGTGGAAACTAACTACCTTTCAGTCACTGAAATGCTAATTTCAGAGACAGGCAGTAGGCAGCTAGAAGATAATGTTACATGTTTCCATCCTCCCACGGGGGAAAAACCTGGAGGAATCACAACATCTGAGATGCTTTTGCATTTTGGATAGGAAGACAAAGAGAAAACAGTTTGTGTGTATACATAGACACAAACACTTTTGGAGACTGGGTCTTAGAGATTAAAAATGTAATTGATATTAGGTGCGTTTTCTCCTTACAGGGCAGGCAAGGGAGAGATCTGAGCTTTATATTTTCAGAAAGAGGAGAAACACAAATGGCAACACCCTGTTTAGAATCAGTATCAGATATTTTTCTTCTCAGGGATACATACTGAGGAAATGGCAGTATTCCGCACAGAAGTACAGAATATTTGTCATATTTTCTTGCCATGTCACTTTTTCTGCACTGTTTCATTGAGCCCTGTTCACGAAGGAACAATTGCCTTATTGTCACTCTGAACTTCCCAGGAGCAATGCAACAAAACCAAACAAAGAGGCAGGAGGGGGAAGAAAGACAGAAAAAGTGGAACAACTTTTCCAGTGTGAATCACTAGTTCTTAAGTAGATCCTTGCAACACGGCGGCTTGGTCTGCCGAAATCCTGCCTCTGCTTTCCCCTTTCAGTGTGTGTGGGCTCACTCCGTTGCTTCCTCTCTCCGCTTGGGTATCTGGGTTCAGGTCAGTCTCCCTGCTCAGAAAAGAAAAAACCAAAACCCCTGAACTCATAAAATCCCTGATGTGGCTTTTGGGAGAACTCACAAATTTCCTGCCATCTCTACCTGACAAAGAAAAGATTGGTCCAGGGCACCTCAAAAAAAGATTGCTTTGTTTCAGTTTTGTTTTCAGTGCAGCATTGCTATTTTTCACCAGTTTTGACTTGGCCTGGAAGGAGGCAATCCATGAGATTCCTGATGGCCAGCACAGACCAGGCTCTGGCAAGTGAAGTACCAGAAAAAGGCAGGTTGCAGCTCAGGCCTTGGCACACTAGAACAGCAGGGCAAAAGGGCAATTCTTCCAGATGAACACAAGCAGCCACCTACCACAGTGGGATGTCTGCTCTACGCTCTTCCTACATAGACTGTGGCGATGTGTATTTAATCTTTCAACAGGAACTCATCTAAACATCTTCCATTCCAGCTGGACAAAAGAAGGAACGGTCCAAGTAAGGGTAACCACCAAGGGGCTGAAGATAAGCGTTCAGAATCTACTTTTCCAATATCTACCCAACAGAGAACTCACTATTGTCCACAATTAGAAGTGGACCTTGGCTGGGAAATCCAAACTCGGACACCATTAAGACCTATCATTAGAAGTGGGGGAGAAGGGTGTGATGTTGGATTTAAATCCCCAAATTAAAACCAGCACAAACTGGATCCAAAAAGGAGAAGAACATCCAAGGCACTGATTAAGCAAGAGTCTGGTCATTAGCTGAAATCTCAGGGCAATGAATTGTGGCAACATTTCACAGCACAGTAGAACTTGTAATACACAGAGCTGCTGGCATGGAAAAAATGTATCTGGGCACTTGCATGGAGGCATTAGCAATTAATCCTTGGTGGAATAGGATAACTGCGTTTAGACTCTTAAAGCTGTTACTCGTCAGTTCAGATTCTTTCGTGCTCTCTAGGACTCAGCTCAGTCCCCCCATGACTGCCTGGTGTGTTATGAAAATCAATCATATTAATGAAGCAATTCTATCAGTTTTGAACTCGTAATGTTTGAGTATCCACATCTTGGCTTTCACTGACATAATTACAAGCAATTGCATGAACTTAACTTTAAATGTTACCTATCTCCAGCTGAGGCACAGGGACCACCAAGTCAAAAGTTGAAGTCCATTGCAAACACTATACTGGGGAGCTTAAACTGCTATAAAATTTCTCATTGGAGAGCTAGTAAGGACCCTGAGAACATTATCTTGCCTGATGGCCACCTCCACACCAGAGGTATTTCTCCCTGGGATAAGGAGATTGGGCTGACTGTAGCACCAAGATGTTATATCTGTGCCTTCAAAGTGGTGGTCTGGATGCAGTTCACTCAGTGTTTTTGTATCAGGCTCTCAGTTAGATTTTACACATATATTTAAGTGAATTACTATATAGCCCTTTATTTTCTTTCTATTTTTCCATTCCAGAGAATGCTCATTGTTATTGGGTTTTTAAGCTGAGGCTCAAGGATCACATTTGATTGCATAGGACAAACCATTTTAAGTGGTAAAGCTTAAGGATGGAAAAAATGAAAATTATGTAATTTAATAATGAACCGCAACAATGGAGCACAATCTTCCTGCGTATTATTGACAATGATCATCTCCGGCTGCCAGCACTGCTGGCTGTGAGGATTCAAGATTTTCCCCACGCCAACGCAGACCTCACTCCTATTTCCAAGCTTTCCAAGTGCAAACAGAACACAGGCTGCTTTGCATTACAGGGAGGCCTGCCCATTAGTTTTCTATGAAAGAGTTTCACAGATTTTTACAACCTGGTGTGTGCATACAGGCATGCAGCATCTTTCCTGAAACATTTTGTTGACCTCTGCTCAAAGCACATGGACAAAGACGGGGATTTGGCTGCACAGAGGGCACCTTGTACACTTTCATACAATCCCTGTGTTTCAGATCTAGCGGAGGAGGGTCTTTGCTCAGTACAGACTGCAGCAAAGCGTTTCTGTTGGGCTGGGCATTTCTAAAGTCAGCGGAAAGCCCCTTGCAATGAAGCCCCGTTGCCCCTTTCAACACTGCATTCCTCTGGGCAAATCCAGCCCCTTGCCTTTCGTTTCCAACTTACTCTGTTTCTTGTTCCTTGAATTTGCGTTTTGAAGTTTCTGGATTCAAACAAAGCCAAAATCCAGTTGAAATCTCACTCCACTCTGGCAGCCTCTGCCGTACTCCTTGTCCATACTAGGTGGAACCATATGTGGCGTGTGTGGTTTCAAGCCCGCTATCAGCCAGGTTTCACATGCAAGCCTTTCAACAGAGTTAAGCTCGCAGTTGTAACAAGCCTATGAATTTTACCTGAACTGCTGTCAATATTTTGAGCTCTCTGTTGCTTTGGTGTGGGGTTTGCTGTCCAGCAGACTGCTCCCTTGGGTTAATACAGCAGGGTGACACACTGAGCTGCCCATAGTTAGCTGATATTTAATGGGTAGGTCCTTACGAATAAGGAAGCTCAACATTTTGAAATTAATTAAGGAAAGGCTTCCAAGGTATATCTAGGATGATAAAGATAAAGCTGTTCATGACATGATGAAGACTTTTATATTGGAGGCAAGCTGCCATATCTCTCATTGCTTATGCAGTAAGGTCAGCTCCTCACCTCCAGATGATCAGGATAGTCTCAAAAGGAGGAGAGGAGACTATATAAAGGGATATAGGAAAATCAATTCTAATAAAATAAGCTACGGCCCAAACCTCCATCAGAAATTCCAGTAAAACTCAAAAAACCCTCCAAGAAAACAATTTGGAGAGTCAAGTAAATCAGATTGCCTAAACTATAGATTCACTTCCTTCTTGTAAAACATCTGTGGAGGCTTCTCACATCCTGGCCCTTCCACCCACTCCCACATTCGAGCACCCAAAAAGTAAAAATGAGATTGGCTCTTAGGAGGCTGGCTAGCACGAATGTTTGAGTGCCAGGTATGTGCAGCTGTATGCTTGATTGCTAATCCATCTGCAAGACTCGGCATGGGCCACTTTTGTTTGAGCCTCAAGTAAGGATGGGAAAATGGATTGGAATAAATAATGCGAAAGCCCTTGGCCTTTTGCCTCTTTTGAAAGCTGAATTGGAAACAAAAGTTCCTTCCAGGTTCTCAAATGCTTGGTTAGTGCCACCCATTTGCTTATTATGCTGCTCCATTTTCGGATCCCATATGGGAGAGCAGGCCCTAAAACACTGGGAGAGCAGCTTTTTTCCCAGTGCCCTCCCAGGCTGGCTGGAAGCAGAGGGAACTTGCAGAAAACCTGTTTTGTGGAAACATTAAGCCAAAGTTTTTGCACCAGAAAGGTTCGGTGAGTACAGGTAAATATTCATCATTGAAGAATGTGAGGCAACAAGGTGTTTAATCTGGAGCTAAACTCTACGCATCTAAAGGACTGGATGCACTAAGAGTGGATAAACAGAATAGATTCAACATAATATGCAAAAGAAATTCAAAGTTCAGCTAAAAAGCCCTGCTTGCTTCTCACTGGTTTATACATTCTCGTTTCTTGTTCTGGCTCTGCCTCATCTTCTCTCAGTGGGCCATGGGTGTTACCAAGCAACATGGTAATACTTGGCCCAAGTCCTAAACCATGGATTTTTGTAAACATCAGTGAATAAAATTATTTAACATCCTGCCTGAACAATGTCTTAAACCTCTGGGTACATGCTAGGGAATGCCGGTCCCATACAACTTACATGCAAAAAAGAAAAAGGCTGCTTTCTGAGTTAATTTTAAGTCACCATTTCTTGCCCAATGAACATGTCAAAATCAAGACTTTTCAAAACTATTTTGCAGGAAATGAGATATAGTCAGAGACACCCAACCAGTGCCTGACTGAGGATGAGGCACCCACCTGAGCGGTGGGAATCCAAGTTTCCAGACTGTTTGAGTCGGAAAGGGACCTTGAACCCAGGGTTTTGCCTCAGAGGGTGAGTCTGTAGCTGATGGGATACCAATAAACCATCACACCTCACGCACTGGGACTGAGATTCAAACACCTCTGCAGCAACATTTCCCCCGCGGGGGCTATCCCTCGCCCTGTTCCTAACCGGGCTGTATGATCCTCGTGCCCTTGCTGTCTAGGAGGCCCTCAAACACCCATGCATCTTCCTTAGGACTTGTTCCCCTCCTGGCTGCCACCCACATCCCAGATCCCCACCCTGAGACATGTCCCCTCACTGGTTTCCCAATTCAGAGCATGGGATGGCTCCTGCTGGAGAAGAAACCTGGGAGGTCTGATCCTGGTTGCGTTGAGTGAGTTTGTTTCCCAATCTGCCCTCACTGCCTGATTGCACACAGCAGCCAGGAATGCTCCCCAATGAAAGCGTGAATGGAGGGGGCACAGTCCTCCCCTCCTGCACCCTGTCCCCAGCTCCTGGCGAGAAAAGAGCTATTCCCAGCTCTCTGCTCAGGCCGCAGAAAGGGCACCTCTCCTCCAGAGAGCTGGCTTCGTTGCCTTCCCTCCCTCCCAGAAAAAGACATCTCCAGGAAGAAATGGATTCATCACAAGGTGCTTAGCAGGATGAGCCGTCTCCCCTCAAATCCCAGGATTTGCAATTTGTGCTGCTTCGGGGCTGTGGGAGGGCGCTGGGCTCACTCTCCCTTTCCATTTGACTCAGCCTTCTCATAGCAGGGATTATCCTCGTCTATCAAAGGGAAAGCTGCGGAGCAGACGTCCGCCTATTCTTCCTGAGCACTGAGCCTGACAGCCGGCTTTTCAGCCCCGCTCCCATTACCAGCTGCCCTACAATGAGGGAGCTAAACTCCACACAAGGCCCACATGGAGCTCCAGAAGGAGCTGGGGGGGCTGAAGGGTGCGGGAGGGGAGAGCGGGAAGCCGGCTGAGTGGCGCAAGGGAGAGAAACAACTCATGCAGATGAGGGAGAGTTAATCCTATTTAGCACATGTATATCATCAATGAGTGTGTGTGGTGGGGAAAGGCAGGGGGGAGAACCCCCCACTGCAGGGAGGCGGAGGCAGACAAAAAGGTCATTCATGTGTGGCTCACAGAATTAAGAAGGTACCACAATCTGCTGCTGGTTTGGCTCCAAATGCTTCTTCGTATTCAACTCAAAGCCCCTTCCCCCACCCAACCTGCAAAACTTCCTCGCTTCCCCATCCTTGGCTCTCTGTGCAATTACCCATTTGAGTTTTACTTTCCATCCCTTCTGGTGGCACTGGCAGGGTGAGGGGTAGCAGCATTTCAGGGCCAACTCGGCACCAGATCCCAAGCCTTAAAATTTCAGCCTACATTAAGATCCAGGCTTCAGAAGTGTAACATTGGCATGGTCCACCATGTGTCCCAAGCATTATTCCAGAAACGGCTCAAGACCCCCATTTGCAAGGCTTTGGACCCACTGCTGAGAAGAGCACTTAAAATGCTGAGCCCTTCAGAAATTTCACCTACAGTGTTCAGAACTGAGGTATCAGCCTGAGAGCTCAGGAACATTTTGGTTTGACCCTGGACCATCATTAGCTATGGCTTTGCAATAAGACTTCAAATCTGCAAAGATCCTCTTCATCCAATTTAACCCAAGCGCAAGGCACCAAGTGGCTTTCTACACCTTCCCACCTTGGCTGTACAGCATAACCACACCTTCCCCTGCAAAGTCTCTGCTTGCCTGAGAGCTGAGAGCTGAGAGCCGATGAAAAAGAATCCAAAACTCAGGGTTCTTTTAAATAACAGTGTGGGGATGAAAGACCAAGGCTGGAGTAAGTCATTTGAAATGCATAAGAAATCTCAGGCTTGAATCTACAGGCTGTCCCTTTAGAGAAAAAGCAAAATGTATTTTGGACAAACCACTTGACTGCTAATGAACCACAAACACAAACATTGCTCCTTAATTTGCATTCAGTGCCAGAGGAGACCCGCACTCCCTCTAATGAGCACTGCCAGCCACCCTTTTCCAGGGAGAACTCCCCAGCCGCCCAAAAGAAACCGATAATTCCTCCGGGGCCCCTGCACTGGCTAACTCCAGGCTTTGGAAGGCTGCTTGTGCTGTGTTGCACAGCTCTCGCTTCACCCCCCAGTAATCTCCTTGCCTTCTCCACAGGAATCGGGGATAGAGGAGCTCTCTCCTCCCCTACTGTACATGCTCATAGGTTTTAATCCAATTAAACCGTTCTCTCTCCTTGACAGATTCTCTTTTTTCTTCATTTGCTTTCAATAAAGAAGCATCATTTGCTTGGGAGCATTCCAGGTTTGCAACAACAGGCCCTTCGCTTACATGTGTCGCTTACAAGTGGAAAACTGCAAACGAAGCTCGAGGTTTATTTTAGGAGGAGGGTGGAAATGGCCTTGTTATTTAATTTTTTTTTAAATGCTTTTAAAACCTTATTAAGCAAATTAAATTTCAAGAGACGTCTCACTCTTATTCTGGGAAGTCCCTTCCTCGTCCCTTTCTTGTACCAAATTGGTATGTCAGCACAGGCGTGCCCATTGCCTGACTCCCGCAGACCCATCAAGCATCGATTTTGACACTTAACAGAATTAGAAATGCCAGCCATCCAAACCTTGATGGCTTTTCACAGGGAACGAGCACTAACCTCCATTAGGAGGCTTCCTTTTATCACATAGATCCTCTTATAATTCAGTTTGCAGTGAAATTCTCCCCCATCTCCCCAAACCCTGCCAGCTGCCAGACCCATTCCTCTACCGCCAACACTTACTCCTCAGTCAAATAAGACCTATATCCAATCCTTTCTGCAATTTAAAAAAATCATCACTTACACCAGCTTCCTTCTGCTGGAAAGAAGCCACAGTCAATAGGTGAATCAGGTCTGCGCCTTGTACCCCTGAGTTAATAAATGTTGAAAAGAGGGTGAGCTGAAGTCCTCTGTAAATATCTCTTGCGCCAACCTAATAAACTTAATTTCATAATGCAGAGCCCCTAAGTTCCTTGTAAAAATGTGCCTGAAACATGAAGATAGTGCTGAAAAACTCAAATATTGTTGGTCTGCAAATCCTCCAGCCCTCAAGCAAGTAACTATCTGTACAGAAACAGAGTAAGGAAAATACAACTCCAAGATAAGTGGAACTGCTCTTAATGTGAGGCAGCGCACTACCTGGGTTTGATCCAAAAATTAGTCAAGTTCTTCATTTAACTACAGGGGGTGGTTGGATTAGGTCCCACTTGGCTGATGTGCCGGGGGCAGGAACGTGCAATTCTGTATCTTTCTCCTCCTTTTAAATGCTCTCAGACTCTTACGGTATTTTACAAATCATTCAAGGACTTGATGGGTTAGCAGGAAATTTCCTTTGTGCTGCTGTGCCAGAGCCTAGGAACAGATCTGGTAGGCAGCTCTTCTCCATTTTATAGTATCTGAGATCCCCATTCAGCTACAGTAGGGGAATGTATGCACAGGATTAAAAATTATCCATGATTACAATTTAGAGTGTTATAAACCACTCAGCACCTGGAGCCCTAGCGAGGCGATATTTAAAGATTAATAAAATAAGCATTTGAAAATCCACTTCCCCTTTGGTTATTTGCCAGGATCACAGTCCAGAATATAGCATTTTCCGTGCAAGAACTGGTAAACTGATTAACAGCTAAAGGAGAGCACTTTTCTGCACTTCCTTCAGCATGTACGGTACATACCATATCATCAGCATGAATAGGGGGAAGCCCATCCTGAACCTATATCTTAATATCCAGAAAGTCAGTTCGAAGACTGTATTTTAATAAATGGTTATTGAAGGAGAGGCTGCTGTTCAGATATTGAGCCAAACCAACTCTCCATCAGTTTTGGATTAGTTCAATTGAAATCTAAGGAGTTATTTGTCTGATGATGACTGGACTTTTATTAAATACAGGGTTTCATTCTGAATATGTTTTTAAGCTTTGATCCCCAAGATTGAGCATATGCATTTAACTCCACCCACCCAAGTAGTCTCTTTTGGTCTGGTGTTCAGGGTCTGGTTCAAAATTCATTAAAATTAGTCTCTGTCTTTCCACTGGCCCCAATGGGCTATAGATTGCATCCCAGTTCAGGAGATCTCTTCATCTGAGTTTGACACCAAAGCCTACTGAAGTGAATTAAGCAATTCCCATTGACACCAACGATCTCTGAACCACGCTCTTTTATCACCAGCTTTATCTTAAAAGCATCAGAAGAAAATTAAATCAAAACCAGGACACCTCAGCAAGGTAAATAGCATTTAAACTACAAAGGACTCTAACCTCTTAATCTGTACATGTCTGGGTAAGGTTTCTGGAAATTAAACACATTTCTCCCTCCCATAGTGTATTTTTCTCTTCAACAGTCTGTACCACTGTTTCCACTGGAATGGGATTTGGCGTTCGGTGAGATTTACCCATATAACTTCTCAAAGTACAGACAATCGTTGCAAATGATGCTACCCATTAACAGTAAATGCTTTCACTGTCTCCAGCTCTATAAATCTCTAAACATTAGAAAGAGCTACTTCTTAGTTCCTCCCATGAGAGATTAGAGATGGGACTTTTGTGGACACAACTAGTGTCCTACGAAACCTACGAAAGGTTTTTTTCGCCCTCCTCCTTTTAGTAGCTGTTTATTGAACGGGCATGTGGGAAGGGAGGGGCACTGCGACCTCAATATAATTTCCCTTACACTCTACATCAGAGAGTTCCCCTGGAAGAAATTCATTGAGCAGACAATTTTGAACAATTTGCACTCCCTGTTATTATTTTTCACATGATTCTTCCAAATAGTAAGACAATAAATATAAAGCTCAGGAGTTCCCTGACTTACGGATTTAGTTTTAAAGTGTTATTTGTACCAGTGGCACGAGAGGAACGCACACACAAGACAAACAGCAGAGCCCGTAACAGATGGAGTAGGGCATGTTGCTCCAACAGGAGGGGTTTATCTGAACGCCGGTCAATTAAACGCCCCAGAGAAAGGGAAAGCATTCCTCTCCTTCACCCTATTTCTCTCTAAGCTTACAGGCCAGATCCTGTTCTCACTTTCCCCCTGCCAACCCTCATCACCTCCATTGGCTTTCTAGGAGGGACTCGAGATTAATGCCCATGTAGCAGAGCAGATTTAAGAATTACTTTATTTCAGTGGAAAGGTCTTGCTGTTACTTTAAAATATGTCCTTCTCTTTTTGTCTGACATTGCAATTAATCAAGTCTCCCACCCACTCAGAGCCTGTCTTCAGAGTTTCTCTGTCTCTCACTTTCTTTTATAGATGAGGCTTTAGAGCCTGCCAGAATTTATGGAGGGAAATAGCATGGATTCAGTCAGGACCTCAGAAATCAGGTTCAGATACTCTCACAGCACATCTCCTCCTCACCCCGCTCTCAAGGCAGACCAGCAGCCGGTCCCTCTCCCTAAGCATACATCTGCTCCTGCATCCCTACGGCTGCAGAGGGTCTCGTACAGCTCCGGTCCGGGCCCTGCCAAAGAGGAAGCAGACACATTTAATGTGGCAGGTTTGAGGAATCTCAGGGCTCCAATTAGCATAATTAACTTAGAGAGTCTAACAAAGGGCACTGTGCAACCTGATGCCTCCCAGCAAATCAGCCTCACAGGCTCTCCCCAGCCCCCAAATCTGAGGCTTCAAGGAAACCCAGGAGGACCCGGCTGGTTTTGGGGAGGGGGCCAGGACAAGGGGAGATGGGGAGCAGGAATCTCAAAGTTTTGCTCACAGTGAAAGTACTTTCCGTGAGCAGAAGTAATTTAGCCCTTTGTTTTTAACATTACTGTATTTGGCTAAGAGTTTTGGACTCGGTCTCTCTCACACTATCCAATATTCAGCTCCACTATCCAGGAGCCCAAGTCAAAACCTGGGCGCAGAGTTAATCATTCCCAGCTGCAGTACTGTATTCGGGCCCAAGGTCTGGTTCAGATTCGTCACCAAACAGTCCTCTACAAGCATGAAGTCACCACTAGATATTATGAGCAGGGTCATGTATGTACGAAGCCAGTCATGAAGAGAAATAGGGGGTTTTTGGCTTGTTTGTTTTGCATATGTGTTAGGAAAAGGGAATCACTAAAGAACAATGTAAATGTTATACCTTCTAACTGCAGGCTTTAAAAAAATAGGCCTGGTTATTTGTTTTTTTGGCAAAACATGTCTGTTTTTCCTTTGTCAGTAGGTGCAAGTTGATTTCTGGAGCCAAAAACACCTCTTTTTGGCTAAATACCTGTTTCTTTTTTCTTTTAGTAGCACACCCTGGAGGAGCATAACTGAACTGACATAAATTATATGCAGAGGAACTGGGAGTTTAATGAATAGAAGACTCGTGGAATTCACTTGATGTTGGCACATTAACATAGTTTTTCCTGTGCACTGAAAGTAAGTTCTGTAGTTTTCCCACATAAAGAGGGAAGGAAAAAAAAAGAAAGAGCAAAAGAAAACTTTCAAGACTCAGACTTTAGGGTTATACGAGCAGTTTGATCATTTGGTTCAGTCCCTGTGAAATGACATTTGAATGAACCAAGACCAGACACAGCAGGACGGTGTCAAGGTAGGCAGCAGAAATCTTCACATGCCTTCTTTGGTGTATGGTTAGTAAATGCTTGTAAACAAATAATTTCGTGATAGCTTTAACTTGAAATAAAAAATACAGGTACCAACAATGTGGCCCTCTCAATCATCTTTCAAATAACAAACTCAAACCCAGAGTTGGCAGTTTGGAGTAAGTGAAGAATATAACAGGCACCAAGAGAGTAGTATCTATGCCCTTACTAATAGCATATGTTTCTGCATTCCCCCTGGTTGTTTAAATACTGCACACTGGTGACTGGAAGTCTTTTTTAAAACAGAACCTGGATGCATAAATAAATGTGTGCTGACTTGTGCTGATGCTGTTCCAGCATTATAGGAAACACATTTGTTTATCAGGTTTGATTAAGCTTACACGATCCAAGTTCTGCCAGAGTCAGGAGTGCATTGTACACATCATTTGATAAGAGAGAAGGATGAGTTATGTAAACACCTAGCAACATGTGAGGGGGATTTACTCTAATTGTTTATGTGCCTTTGTGGGAAGATTATAATCATGTTGTTTCATTAAACAAAACAGTTGTACAAGTTCTATAAGACAAATTGCCTTTTGCTCTATTCACTTGCAAAGGTCATCCTGTTACCACTGATTAGCACCAGACAGCCAGTCATACTTTGGCAAAAGGCGAGTTCATTCATAACAGGAATGCAGAGTCTTTCTCAGAATAGGTTTCCCAGTGACTGACTTGGCAAAGACAATGCAGAAAACACTCTGCCCAATATCAAACATTCACCTTCTGACAGCTCCAGAGGACATCTACCCTTCGCAACGGTGCTGAGCACCATCAGCTCAAGCCTTTGGCTGCATCAGAGCCACAAGTAAATATGCAGAGGTGAAACGCAGGTAAATCCTTTCCGGATATTGCTAACCAATGGCGTAACCAACCTCATTGTTAACTAATCCCCAAAAGAACTGTTAAAGTTTGAGAAAATACAGCGGCAGAGGAAGCTGAAGTTCTGCTTTAGGTCTGTCCTAGCGTTGGAGAAACCTCTTCCCAATTCCTCCTCCTGCACCCCCATCTCACGTCATTATAGGCAGCCCAAGGAGCTGTCGTGGACTATCTTAACATATACACACACCACTCCCCAGAGCTTGGTAACTATCTTGCTTTGTCTCTTTGATAGGCATGTAGGAAACAAATGAGAAGGAGAAGATGTCTGAAGAGTCCATTAACATTGTTAGGTTAGATGCGTTGACAATAAAGCGATTCTTTTTGACGTGACTGTCGCAGTAATGAAGGTACATTTCTGGATAACTCTTCTTAATGTAAGATAAGATATGGATGGCCTATGTCTTTCTGACATATGTCCAGCATATCAAACGGTGGCATAAGAAAAGGTTGTTTTGTTGATGCACTAATCAGAGATAAAGTTTAAGATTAATGATGATGGGTGGGTTTGTCTGTCTTGTATTTTGAGGGATCGAGGTCATACACTCCTGGGGATGGCAGAGTTAGTGCCTTACCTCTGAAAAGAAAATGAACACCCAACAAGACCCATATGAAAAGGTCCCTCTTTCCTCTAGAGATGAAAAGAGGCAGTCAAAGGAAAAACATGCCTAAACTTGAATGTCACGCTACATTTCTCCACTGTTTCTGAGGTTCTGGCATTTGAAGAGATCTTTTAAGGCTCTTTTCTTTGATATATAAAAGAAATTTCTAGTACAGGGAAGATATATACCCTTATGTATATAAGGGTCAAAGCAGAAGGGAAGAGAAACAAACAAGAAAAAATTAGCAAGTACCAGGCGAAGGCCATGGCTGCCTCACACGATAGGAGGGGTAAGCCATGTCCTGCTGATGAACTGATCTTGTTGCTGACAGCCTGGGAAAGGATGGATGGAAATAGGAAGAGCTTCTTTTCCTCCTCCTAAATATACATGGGCCTGTCACCCCTTCAGCTGCATTCTGCTCCGGCATCCTATTTGCTCTATGAAACAGGGCACCGCCCAGGACTGTCCCAGCTGGTGGGATCTAGACCAGCTCTGAGGCCACCAGCATGGTCCTGCTGGGGGCAAGAGCAGCACCAGCACCGGCCCCAGGACCATTGCACACCTTCCTTTGGCTGGTTGTAAGGATGCAGAGAGCGATGCTTATAGGTGTCCCTTGGCAATGTTATGTCCTAGTTTGCCTACATTTAAAGCTGATGTAATACTAATATCCACTATAGCATACAAGCTTTAGCCTATCTTGTTTCTTAGGTGAAGTATTCAATTAACGTTGGTGAGACCTCAAATCTATGGAGAAAAGGCATTATTACCTTGAATCACCTTGAAGACAAGCATAATTGTGTTGTTAGGATCAATAACAAAACCCTTGGTAGTAATAAAAAACTTAATTTTTTCTGCTTCAGAGTATTGTTTCAGCTATGGAGAGAATTAACTTTTAATTACTTTGAGAATAAAGAAAGAAACAAACAATTAACTGCCTTCAATTTACTTAGCTAAGTGATGAAGTCATGCAAAACATATTTTGACTGGAGATAGGTAAAAGCCAAAATCTTGAAGATTAATGCTTCTAAATTTTGGGATAAATTCAGGCTCAAATCCCATGGTCTGAATTAGCCACCGGTGTTTTGGTTTTGCATCTAACCTAAAATGGGAGAAGGACCAACAGCTCATTAGAGCAACTACTTTTGTGATGCTTTTGCAAACTGAGATAATGGAGCAAGGTGTTTGCTGCTGTGCAGACAAAATCTACAGAAACAAAGTTTGCAAGATTTCAGCTTTAAACCCCAAGCCTAGTCCAAAACTTGACTCCCAAAAAGCATCAGTCTTTCTCTACTGAAGACCATGAAATCCTTCTGGAAATTCAATTTGCTGTTTAAAAGGCTGCATTTTGAACCTCTTGACTCTAACACTTATGTCTCTAAGCTGACTTGATAGCACTGGAACTGATTTGAACAAATAGAAAAAGAAAGACTGTTAAAAATGCCATGTTTTTTACTTCCAAAATGTTTCACTTTGAAATACTTGGGGTCATTTTTTAAGCCTTTTATTTTTTTGCTTCTTTTTTCTTTTTCACTAGGATTTGCCACTGAATATGATGGAATCACTGATACTTCCCCAACTTTTTCCCCCCCATTTTTACTGTCTTTTTTTCCAGTTTTCTTTCTGCTGTTTTTAAGTTTGTGCACAGTTGAAGAATAGTGAAAAGAAAAAAAACCACAAACCCCACAACTTCAACTCTTAGTGAGAAGTAAAAATGAGGGAGGTATAGAGGGACTCATCCCAGAAAGATATGGATGTTTTTGCGTTCTCTGGTTGCTTTGTCTAAGTGGGTTGTGGGGGAACAGAAAGGAAAGAAGTACCTGAAGTGAAGTGCCAGTATATAAACTATTAACATTTTGAAATTGCTGGGTTTAACTCAAAATACCCACTGGTCACCTAATTGCTGTGTGTTGCCAGATTCAGGAAAGATACCCTTTCACAGTTAAAAGCATTCCAAACTTTGGCTAAAACATTTTGGGTTTGATCCCTTTACTAGGACATCCAGTAGACACAAGCCCATCTTGACAGTCTCCTAAAATAATATCAATTTCTGTTAATCCGTTCCCTCATTAACAACCTGCCAAGCCACACACCAGCAGTAGCTTTCGCGTACTTCCACGGTAGCAATTGCCATTTGCATTGGTCCTGCAGTACCTCATCCTTGAACGTGGCTACTTTCCATTCAGCTTTTAGACTGGGGATTCATTCAATACAACTACAACTAGTTAAATAAATAAATAAATAGCAGTCCAGAAAACTAAGGAGTTAAGCATTCTGTTAATGGTAACAAGCCGCCAAAGCCATTCGGCAAGATGCTTTTCTTACCTCTGAAAACAGCCCATCATGCAGGGTGGGATGGCAGGAAGAGAAACTGGGTTTAAGGAAGTTATAAAAGGGGTTGCCTGCAACCAGCCTACATCTTTCTACATTGTTAGCAACAACAGGCAGCTGTGGTTCTTCCTTCCTTTGTGGCCATGCCAACTCCAGACCTGGCCCTTTGTGCCTCCTTTCTTACTGCTGACCCGGTGAAGACTCTGGGTTTCTTCTTTTCTGGGTTACCTCTTCTCTCCATAGTCTTTTTTTTTCTTTTCTTTTTTATTTTAAATTTTGTTTAGTGTACTGTGGGAATATCCCTGTTTTCTGACTTTGAAACTGCAACATGCTTGCTCTGGCTGCCTTTCTGCCTGGCATCAGGAACACAGTTTCAAAAATACGGGGGTGAATTCTCAAGCTGTAACATGGTGAGCAAAACAGACCTGGCTTCTAAGCGTGCCCCGCAATAGGGCACCAGGACTATCTGCAAAGGCAGCCTTTCTTTATAGGTGAGATGAAACACAAATTTAATAGCAAACTGAGGCCTAGGGCCGTATGTGACATCTCTAAACATCTCAGACATTGGTCTCACTAGAATCTGGCCTCAAATCATAGAAGTAGGTTAATATTAGCCTGTTCAAACAGATTTTCAGTCAAGATCTCTCTCAGAAACAGCTAGAAGAAAAAGCCAAATTAAAAATATACTTTTATTCCTTAGTTTCAACCTAGGTCTGAAGCCATAAGGACAGGTTCTGACCCAAGTGTTCCAAATTCAGGGACAGGGTGGATGGTTTCCACTCCCACATTGAAACCCAGTCCCTCTCTCTCCCCATTTTCCCAGAGAGCTGAAGTTTCTCCATGGATCCTCCTCTCCATCTGAGCTTGCAGATGACACTGTTGATCTTTGAGATGAAGACCTGGGATGCCAAACAGATTTACAAAGCCAGCACTGAGTAGACGAGCAAAATGAAATCATAGCTGCCTGACCTGCTTATACACTAAAAGGCCTTGGGAAAAAAAAAATCAATTAATCAATTTGTTTATGGAGGCAACTTAGCAACAGGGAGCGCACGGAACTGATTGGTCGGGTCTGTTAATAAGCAAGTTGAATTGCAGATAGTTGCATCAACTGATTTCAAATTTTGGGGTATTGATTTTTGTTAAGAAGATTCATTTCCACTGACCCTCCTCCCAGAGAAAGAATCACTGTTCCTTTATGTCAAAGTAGTAACATGCTGCGATTAAGAATTACCACGTTACCATTTCAAGGAGATTTTTGGTACACTCAGGGTTTCTAAGCCTGGGCTAAACAGAACAGCTGCTTGTCTGCTACCTCCATGTTTTGTGGAGGCATCTTAGGAGACAGTGTTCATAAGATCCTAAAAGGCAAATATATTTAAAATTAACCATATTTGCAAAGTACCTGTTTTGTGTAAAATAGTAGGTTATGTTCAAAATCCGTGCAAAAGAAAGGAAGAATTTCTAGAACCATTTAGATTTTAAAAGCATGATAATACATACGATAAAGAAATATATAAATATCAGTAATACCTGGCAGTTTCTATAGTTTTATTTAATATTTAATATTTAAAATTATATTTTTAGAGGGACATTTGAAGCCTATGACATATATGAGTTTAGAGTACATACAGTAATTGGACATTACAAGTGGTAGTGGACGTTACAGCCCATAACCTCTCGACAGACGGAGGTTAGCCTCAGGGAAACCTGCGCACCCAAACACCCACACCCTGGGAACATCCGGCTGTCAGTGTCACCACTGCTCCTGTCCCTATTCTGTAAACCAAAGCCATCATTTCCTTCTTTCTGCCACTCCAAACGTAGATGCTGACATCTCACTTCCATTCACCTTTTCAAGGAAACGGTACCCTCAGAGCTGCTGCTTTGGAGGGGGCTGCAGATAACACTTGTAGGGACAATGGACATTGCAGCATCCTGGGAATGTGCTCCAGGTGCCACAAGAGAGGAAACTGCCTGTTGGATGCACAGGCTGCAGAGAACCCTAAGTGGGTGCTGGACATGCAACCTGCCTATGTGGAGAGACCCTGTGCAAGGCTTACACCTCATGTAAACCATACATTAGCCTCCAGACTTAAAAAGAGTGCTGAGCCTTAATAAAGGCTCTTTCACCTCAGTAGGAAGAGTGGCAGAGAGAGGGGAGTTGTCATTCAACCCCAGCACTGCTGCCAGAGGGCGGCTTGCAGGGACCAACAACATCGTTAGGAGGCTCCAACCAATCTAGAAGATGACAGGAGCTGTTTGGTTTCTTTCTCTGCTCCCTCTCAAAACCTGGTGCACGATGCACACATTTCATTTCTTCTTCTGGCTGAACTAGGTTGCCCATGATTATAAATCATCTTGGTGATTTCTTTGGAAACTTTGCCTCATTTGTGCTCATGACCTCATAACCTCCTGATACCTTTACTTACATCAGGACTTCTTCCACAGTAGTGCCATTTATTGTCATTCTCCTGAGACCAAAAGGGCAAAGGGAAAGGAACTACAGGCACTTACATCTGAGATGCAAAAAAAAAAGGTTTTGAAAACAGTGTAAACAAATGAGAATGTGAATGCTGGGAGCGCAGGATCGCCCAGCGCTGAGTTTCTGCAGAGGCCCTTTTATTTATGTGTATACGAATATTCAGCCCTTGATAGAGCAAAGAGCTGGTTTTGATACTAGCAGCAAAAATATTTGCTGTAAATGTCATGACACGCCTTGTCCATAATATGATTTTTTCCAGATGGTTATTTTTTTCAAATTACTGAATGGAAAAATATGTCTTAAGACAAGTACACATAAAAATAATTCTTTTTCCTATTATTGCTTTTTTTTTTTCTTTCTTTCTACATTTGTAAATGCACTGCTGCCTGCCATGGGATAATATGCTGGGAGAGCACATACATCCTGACATCTGATTAATCATGCAAAGCGGTGGATGCATAATTCTTAACTGACAGGGTAGCTGACCAGGAACCATTCTATTACACAAAATGCAAAGATGCACAACGTTCACACACTCTTCAGGATGGTTTCTAACACCAAAACATTCCACTGAGTGAGTGGTAGGCAGATATTCAAGCTGGTTTGAACTCCAAGTAAACCCATACCTCTCTTGTTAGCTGGGACATGAACCTGCTTCTGGATCCCAAATGATCTCAGCTGGCAGTCCCACCCAATACAGCATTTGGATGATTGTCTTGATCCTGCTTGTAATTTATTAAATTTGGTGTCCGTGAGGTTGTACCAGATGTGGGGCACCTTTCCTGTAAAAAAACATCCAACTCTGCAGCGTGTTTGTTTCCCATGGAGAAGTGGAGTCAGTTAAGCTCTGCCCACAAAATCTGGAGCCTGGAAAGCAGCTTCTCCAAGACATGATTGTGCTGGGGACGAGAAGGACAGACTCCTGCATAACAACAGCACAAGTTTGGGCAGATTCCTCATGACGAGCATCGTACCATGCTTTCCATTTGCTGAGGCCTTCTCTTATTCACATTCCTGAGAAAGCACAGTGACCTGCCAAGCCAGTGGGGTGAAGGAATGGGATTTCAGTGATGGAGTACAGTAAAGGGTCACATGCAGTAGGTGAAAGGTGGAAAGGGAGTAACCTAGCTGTGGGCTGTTCAGAAAGAAGATGGGAGCCGGATCCAGACCATGAGGTTTCCCCTCCTGTTCTTCAGGCATCCAGCTTTTGCCTTTCTTCATGAGGGCCCAATAGCTTTTTGTCTAGCAGCCCCCACCAGCAGGTAGAAGGCACACTGCTCGTTGCTTTCCTGCCCAGCACACTGCCTAGTAGGAAAAGAGGTGTGGGCCCCACGAATGGAAAAGCTGCTGCAGGTACAGACTGTTCCTGTGTATTAATACCATGTGTCATGCCAAATGACACCCTTCCCCAGCCAGGAGTGGGGCGTTGTCTGAAGAGATCAGTTAACACAAATGGGAGATTGACTTTCTAGCTTATGGCCCAAATCTGAATCTTATGGTTCAATTCTGGCAAGGTCCTGAGCAACTTTGGCTTGGGCAAGAGTTGAGAGCACTTGGCATTTTGCAGAATAGAGCCCTTAATGCAAACCAGTTAGTGAAGTATGAGCCTAGCAATTTCTCTTCTGTAAAAAAAGAAGAAATTTGGAAAGGGGATAGAAGGGCAAAGTTCAGAGTGGTTTCAGATTCCCACAATAACAACGAAGCCCAGCTCTTTCCCAAACACTTGCACATTTCCTTAGAAACAGGTGACAGACATCTGCAAGGCTGAGTTCAGTGCTGGAACGGCCTGGCCTCCCTTCCTTGGTTGCGGGTGTTCTGCTCTTACAAGAGTGAGAGGGATTCAGTTTAAATATTTCCAGACAATGCTGCAATTTATTTTAAGTGTAATAGGGGTCATTCTTCACTGAAAGAATATAATAATTGTTCTGTGTGAAAGCAGAAGAAATGTGGGGAAGCAGTAGATAGCAAGACTTACACCCACCCAATACACAGTTAAACAGCTTTCTCATGTCTCTGCGACCTGGGTATCACACCCAAGGCAGTAATCCCAGTGCCAGCCACAGAATAACACAGGATCTTTTCCTTGTGTTATTCCATATTCACAAGGGGGATGGCTCTCAAGGAGTCAGATGCTTTTCCTGATCCTGAACAAACTATGGGTCTCATCAGCTGCATTAGGAAAGAAAAGTGTGAAGAACAAAAGTGGTGAAAATGACCATCCAGCAGCAGTATAAACATCCTGCCTTGCTGAGGCTCAGATCAAATAACCACCACATTACATCTTCCCAGTTTTCTTCTGGGGACCCTCAATGACCTTTCACAGTATCTCATCTGGTGGGGTAACACACATCGGCCTGGTTTCCTCCCTGCTAATTGGGCAGACTAGGGAAGGGAAGAAGACCAGGGAGCAAAGGGGTAGAGTCCACCCTGCACAAACCACTCATCATCACTATCTGCCAAAGGATGAAAATACAGGACAGGGAAAGCATCAGCTGTCCTCAAGGCAACAGAGGCTTCTCCCACCCATGGAAAAAAGAGGGAGATTCACCCATTGGTCACTTCATATTTCAGTTCCTGTCTTTTCCCAGTGTAAAACATGGCAAGTAATACCTCCTTTGCAATGTGCAAGGCAAGACACTGTATGTAGGGAGGTGGTGTTACTGCAGAGAAGAGCTACAGGGTCTTTGAAGTACTCCCTGTCCACCCTGAACTCTAGATCTGAAATTTCATTTTTAAATCTTGACCAACACCAGAGAAAATAAAACTCATTTCAAATCAACTGGCAGAAAAGCCAAGACTCAGTCACAATACCTGCCTTCCAATGAACAAGCTCTTCTGTCTATGAATCCAATACGCATTACACATTCAACTGTTTCTAGTGCTTTATACGGGAAATGTTTCAGTTGGAAAGCATCATCACTTAGAGAGAAAAATAAAAATACCGTAGATGGTTTAAGCTCTACATCTGTGGAAATCTCATTAGGTAGTTTTAGATGTGCTGGCATCTGGAAAAAATCATCCCTCTAAACAGAAAAATATGTCATAAATGTCATAATGGGGTGTTGGAGAAGCACATGAAATTAGTTTGGTTCTTCAACTCAGCATCTCTGGCCGGAATTGTTAAAAAGAAAATACTTGTATAAAGCATTAAACTGTCAGGGTTTGGCTGTATGGACCAACATGGAGTCTAAAGAGCACTGAATACCTGATTGAAAGATGTAAAACTCTGGAGAGCTACAATAGGTTGGAGACAACCCAAACATTCATAGAAGGTGAGCACAAGTACAGTGAACCCCGGAGTCTGGACAGGCTCTTTCAGCAACAGGCAGGCACTTTGCTCTGACCAATGAACTGTTCAAAGCCTCTAAGGGACATCATCTCTCTGTCCTTATTCACTGGATGCTTGCATCAGTCATCACTGAAGGTCTCAGGCCAGCATCACCTTCAGAGAAGTCCACTTAGGAGCCAACAGTCAGCTGTTGAAGGACCTCAGTCTCCCTTGAGGTGGCCAGAGGTGGAAAGCACTCATGAGCTTGGTAGGTTGGTACTGTCTTCAGTCCCTCAAGAATGTCCATAGGCATCTTCTCCGTTGGGCACCACAGCATCATGCCCAGTGTTGCACTGCACTGAGCAAGCAGGTGCTGGACAGAAGGCAAGCGAGGAGCACTCAGAGCTTAGGGTGTCCCTGAGCATAGGGACAGCACAGGAGGGCTGCAGACGTCTACCGCACTTATCTCCAGATTCTGGGCTAGCTGCTTGTATGCTGCACTCCTTTTAGGCTCTGTCCAAGTCAAGCACACTCACTGTGCTAAATTTGGGGTGGGAATAAGCACTAGGCTTCCTTCTGCCAGGTGCCACACCCACAGCACCATCACTGCAGAAGCTAGAAGCTCAGCTAGGTATTTTTCAGTGCCCTCTAAAAGTCCTTCACCTTGAGCTGACTCACAGACATGCTGCAAATGCCCTTGGAACGTCCTGAGCCTGTTTCCAAACAACTTTCAGCGCTCTCAGGTATGTGAAGTGGCAGGTATTTTTGCAGGGATGACTACAGCAACCAAAAGCTGTTTTCTGAGGGGAGATACTCAACTTCTGGGGTGCATAAGCTGCAGTGATCAATTAGTGCTGATTGCTGCTTTGTTATTGCAGACTATCTCATCAAAATTAATGTGAGTGTTAAATACCAGCCCTCCAGGCCTTCAAAGGCACACATCAAGAAGGTATAAAGCAACGGGAGATACGATTTCCTTGGGTACTATGTAAAACGCAAGCCATGATCACAACTGGTCATTAAAAATCCTGTGGCAATCTCTGCAATAGACCGTTCGATCCATTGTCCCAAATCCAATCATTACACTCTGCCCTCTGCCCATTTAGCATCCTTCTAGTGTTTCAATTGAGGATAGTATTGCAGTGCATTTCCTGACCTGAATAGTTTAACGGATCATAATTGTCTCATGGTTACTTCATGCTCCCGCAGTCGGTTTGTTGTATCCATCTGTTTTCTTTATTCTTACATGCAAACTGTAAGGTCTTTGGGGCCAATGGCTGCCGCTGAGCTCTGTGTTAATACAGCACCGAGCACAGGGGGGTCCTGATTTTTAGGTTCAGCAGCAGAACAACCCATAATTAATAAATGGCGGCTTGTCTGTTCTAAGCAGAAAAGCAGTGCAGCAATCTGTCAGGGTATAGAGGAGGAGGGTGTGACCTCTCCCATCAGGCCTATGTCCCTTGGGATTCTCCTGATCATCCTCATTTTCTTTGGAAAAGTTATGGTGCTGATCAGTTTTTTGTGCATTCAGTTTCACTCCAGCCCAGGAACAGATGGTGGCACAAAAGAGGAGTGACTTAAAATCACTTTGTCCTGTTCTCCCCCTCCACCTGCTCCTAATCACAAGCCATCCATACATTTAAATACCAAACAAGAGGAAGGAAAGAGCTTGTGTGCAACAGAAATACCAAACAATGTTTGCATTAGAAAAAAAACAACTTAGACATGCCTTTCAGCCCCTAGCAGCAGTCCCCATGGAAAATAATGTTAAAATAAACAAAAAGCAACAATTCCTTTCTGACTGATGATTTTATAATATGGTCGGTGTCGCTAAATGCAACCAGCCATCCCTCCCACACTCCTGCTATCCACACAGAACCGTCCCCCTATTTTAAGGGTGTCTCTTCACCCGCTGACATGTGCACGTGAATTCTCTTTCTTAATGATCTTTAAGCATTATTAAGAACAAAAGAAATCCTAATCATGATATAAGCTTATTAAAGGATGACAATGATAAATCATTAATAATGATACAGAATGGGCAGAAATGTGCAGTTAGCACTTCCACTTCTGCATGTAGAAAGAAGCAGACTGATGTATTTTTATTAAATGAGGATGATGAAGTATCCCCCAGTCTACTAGTAACCAAAGAAGATGTTAAACAGTATTTATCAGGAAGTTAACCCAATCTGCATACCTAGAAAACATGAAGCCAAAGTCCTATGAGCCCTGGCCAAGGCGCTCTCTGGCTTTGTAGTGTTATATTTTAATAAAGCTTGAAAACAACTGTATTTCCAAAGACTGGTACGTGATTTGTGTACCTCCTCACCTCAACTTGACCCCATCTTGTACAGTTCTGCTGTGCGCTCCTGGGCAGGTCTAGAAGTTGGCTGGAAGATCCTCATGTCACTACTGAAAAAGAAATGGTGCCTGTGAGGTTGTCTGTAAAATATCAGAAGGATTAATCAGCAAGTACTAAAATCAGTTGTAGCCACAGAGGCTACATCTACACTGCGAGGGGTGGCTACAACCACCACATGTGCCACATATTCACATTAGCTCTGTGCTGGCTCAGGCAAGTGCCAGGATGAGCAGCCACATGGCAGCAATTCTCTGCAACCCTATGGAAAAAAATTGTTCATGGCAGATCAGCCGGAGTTACCTGGAGCCACAGAGACGAACGGCTACTGCAGATGGCTGGTCCTGGCTCTCAGGAGTTTGCAAGCTGCAGTGAAAAGCTGCAGATACAGAGCTGAGCCCTGTCCTGCTTAAGCAGGACTTTCTAGCAAGCTATACTTGCCAAGTTACGCTAGTATTGACTCTGCCCACCACCCTCCATCTGCCACCCAGATATCTCCACGTTTTTGGCTGGGACTTACAGGTTAGAAATTATCTCTGTGTGTGTCATACTGAAAAGTGCTTGCATACCGCAGTGATGAAGTTTCCTTCTGTGGATGATATTTGGGCAAGGTGTCCGCAGAGGACCAGGAAGGGGGAAGTATTGTCCATCTTTTAGAGTTCATCTGTAGTCATCTCTTCAGGCACCGCCGACTCAGGGAGGCAAACCAGAGCCCATCCTACTTATTCAGACAGATTCAAGCCAGCATCAAAAATGGGAAGCTCCATGTTTATTGGATGCTGCTTTTGTCGCTGGGGAACGGCCCAGATGAGGCCCAGTTCTTCCCACTGAGCCCCGAGAAAGCAAACTGGGAAGAATCGCAGTACTGAGGTTCCCATTACACCTTCCGGACTGGGTCAGGCTGGAGGGATGTGGATGTGAATTGCTCTGCTGAAGCCAACAGATTACTCCTGATTTCTCTGTGGTCAGGATTTGACCATCCATGCCCACATGTCTTTATTTACAAGGCTGAAGAAATCCTCTCCCACCCTCCGCAAAGCAAAGTACCTGTTTTTAGTGAACAGGACAGCAGCCGGGCATGAAGGAGGCTGAATGCAGGCACAGCATTGGTAGGGGGCTGAGCAGATACGCAGTGCCTCAGCTGTCCCCTGGCAAGGCACTTGTGATCCCAGGCTCTGCTTCCCACCACGAGCACGGCAATAAGGAGTTTCAGCCTTCTTTGGACTTCCCTTCATGGAGAAAAGCCTGAACAAATACCTAAATGCAGGGAAAAAGTGTTGGAGAGCAGTCTTTGAGTCTCTTGTTCAAGAATTTCTATGCCATCTTTGTTCCTGGTACTTATGCCAACACTCCTAAATGCATTCAGGGTTCTACCTTCCTCAGCCCCACAAGAAATTAGGCCCTACCTGCCTTCAACGACCTCAGCCTCCTGCTACTGCCTGGCTTTTATGGAGCCCTAAGACAGCCCAGATAGTCTGGGAAAAGAGATGATCCTTCCACCACCCAGTGAAATGAGATGCTGCTATGCTACGAATCATATGAGTTGCTGATGGGAAGGAAGACTGTCTCAAACTTTCAGGTTTGTAAAGCCAGCTCTGCCGGGGGCACATCCCTGTTCCCACTGCTCTCCCATAACTCTTTACAGGAGCTGGTAACTCCCACAACCCCACCCTGGGGTCCTGGGATCCTGCATCCTGCGATGGGAGCTGCATTCAGCCACCTGGCAATGGGCAGTTTTTTTGGGGGGGTGGTGGTGGGGAAGAGACTACTTTCCAGCTCAAACAGGGCAGCAAAAATGAGAGACTCCCCTTGCTCCACCCTGATCCTGCCTGGGGAGCCCCGTAACTACCACTGCTCCAAGGAAGATCATTTACTTTAACACCCAACCTTTAAACTGCCCCCTGTTTGCCATCCATGTGCAATACTCCCCAACCATGTCTTTCCTCTGTGCACTGTTGATGCCCCAGATCTCTCTGGAGAGGCTTCACACAGGGTTGTTGGGATGACTGAAACAAGAAACTGCCACGGTGTTGCATTTGTGCTATTCAGTGGAAAATTGCCTTCATCAGGGACACTTTGATTCTTAAGCTGGGATGTAAGGAGTTGTAAATCAGCATAGTCCCACCGCTTCTAGCAGACTTACAGGATTTGTGTCAGTACAGGAATTTGCCACTTCGTTACAGAGCTCCTTTAGCAACAACCTACCCTGAACGAGGCCCCGTGGCCAGCTAGGAGAGGTAGCAATTTTCCCTTCACCATGGTAAACAGCAAACTCACAGACATTATTTTAATCAGCCGTAAGTGCATAGGAAGGCTCTGTGCAGATAGGTGTGTGTTAACAAGGAGCACACTCATATCACGCTGCTAAGTATTTTTGGGTGGCCAGTCAAGCATAGCTGCCTTTCAAACTGCCTCGGAAGGAGAAATATTAATAAACTCCCTGCAGCATGCAGATTTGATTGAATTTCTCATGGATCATAGCTCGCCTGCAGCAGGGTGGCATACCTGTCAAGCTAAGACATTGTTCCATAATTGTTCCTGATGCATTGTGTGCTAATTACCATTGCTGAAAATAATCTCCAAAGATTATGGCAGGCATCATAAATAACAAGCCAGCAGTTCGACACTGCATTATGACAAGGCCTCAATCGCTCTTATCTTTTACTGGAGTGGAGCCTATGCATTAGCTTTACTAATGAATCTTTTTCATTTGTACAAGTGATGTTTCCATTTGACAATGACATGAACATAAAGTGGAGGTTAATTTACTCTATTCCGAGAGGTTCATTATTTAACCTGACGTTGAGGACAAAACAATGTAGCCTAATAGACGGCAAATAGAAATTAGTTGTGATGAATTTTACCATTTAACACTCTCGCGTTCAGAGGCAGCACGCACAGCAAGAGGATGAGTTTGTTTCTCTGGCAAAACCACTTTATTCCCACTGTTCGGGGGGGGTGGAAAAAAAAAGATTCCCCAACTCCCAGAATCCCCTGGACCTTGTAAAACACGATGGATTTACACAGACATAAAAACTGCTGGTAACTAATGGCCCAACGTTGTCATTGTGTCAATTTTTATCAGATTAGTTGGCATTAACACTGTATCACCGATTGCCTTACAAGCCAAGCTGCTGTGAATTGAATTGGATTCAGGTAGCTATTAGAATTGCCAATTTAAACACTCGGGGCTTATCTCAGCTTTAAGCCATTGACAAAAAGGTTTGGTCACTTCCACGACATTTTCTGACATGTGTGCTCTGGGCAAGCGATGCAGCATCCGGTCGCTGGCTGCACTCGTCCCCCTAGGCCTTCAAAATGTATCTATTCAACATTAATTTAACATCATCCAATGTGGTTTGAATCAAGCAAATATTTTCCTTGTTTATTGCACGCGCTCATTGTGCTGTTTCAAGGAGGTTTATTAATAGTTTGCAATAAATTTGCTAAACAATTTGCAATAAATTATGCAGTCATATTTATAGCAGTGACACATTTTAGAGGACAAAAGTTGACCTTTCCCATGCCTCAAAGAGAGAAGGGGCAGGGTGTATCCATTACAACCCAGCCTTTCGTAGGCTCATATCCTGGTTCCTTCAGCTCACAGAGAAGATAAAATGTATCTGCTCAAAAGCTAGTTTAATTTGTTTACAAACAATGGGACATATTCTCTGGGACCCTGTGGATTCCGATGTGCCACAGGAACTGAAACCTGTAGGGTCTATTCAGAGGGGTTTGCAGGGCAATGAGTCCTTTGGATTTGGGGTTTTGCTTGTTTTGTTTTGGGAGGGGTTTTTTTTCATTCATAGCTTGACAAAAAGCAACATCTTGAGAGGAAACACTCCAATTTCAACAGGACTGCATTTTCCAACAACAACAAAAATGTTCCTTTAATTACTTCCAAATCGCATCTAATATTTAGCCAGTGAGACATGTGGCGATGCGTCTGGGGGGGTTTCTCCAGTTCTACCCTGACCCCATCTCACCACCTTGGCTCTCAGCTGTAAGCTGGCTCACCATCTTAGCCACCCCATCACTTATGGCCCACTAAAGAAAGGCCAGTTGCACTTACAGTGATGGACACTTGCAAATAAAAACTGCAGCCTCTCACTGCTCCAGCACTGAGCTGAGATGGTCTCTCTGGAGGTGGCACATAGCAAACCTTCACTCTGTCCTCAGCTGTGGGGTTTATATCCATCCTTCCTGAGGCCATCCTCCTCCACCCTCCCCATTCATGTCCAGCTGGGAATGCGGAGTGGAAAGGAAAAATAATCCTCCATATTTTTCCAGACATTAGGGCTGCTCTGGCTAACTCTGTCCTGACAAAGAGCATCACAGGATCCTCAGCGACCACATGTGGTCAGGAAACAGTTTTCAGATTTCCGAGAGGCAGCTTCTCCTGTCACGCCGGGATAATTTTCTCACGGGTGACTCAGAGCACATGGGCTGCCTCCCTGTCACCTACCACCCCGACAACGGACAGCAGCCCATAAAAGGTGCTGGTGAGGTAATGGTCTCACTTCTCAGAGCAAGGGAGCACAGTGGTGAGAAAGAGCGAGCATCGTTCTAGGAACGAACTGGGCAGCAGTTTGACTATACCTCTTTTTTACTGCATATTATTACAGCATTGCATTCATAGTCAAGGGTCAGCTGCCATTTCCTGGGGTTTATAACTTGCCTGTTTTAATTAACATCAGGCTGAAACTTGGTAGGGAGGCGGGGTCAGCCCAGATGTTAATGTTATTCCAAAAGTGCTTTGTATCAGCAGTGTTATTTAAAATATATTAAAAAGGGAATGTTTAGGGATGTGCTGATTCCAGGGTTGTATTTTAGACAAATAATAAAGACAGGGCTTCGTTTTGGAAGAAAGTGATTTGGCATAGACCTTGTGCCTCCTCCCAGCCCCCCGAGAGATGGGAAGAATCAGCTCTCTGACATTCACAGGGGAGTCCTCTGGACTGGATCACCCTGGCAGGGGGAACAAGCACCCCAGCTGCCCTGTGCAGGCTGGTTTGGGGTCTCAGCAGGGCTGATATTAGCTCAGATGCAGTGGTTTATGAACTCAGCTGCACCCTTTCATTCACCAAGCAAAATGGTTTCTTGGTGTTATCCTGCCCTAGGAGCCCTGCCTCACAGAAGCAGAGCCCTTGCTGGGGTTTTCCACTGTCCCCTGCCCTCTATTACCCTGCATAATGAAGAATTGGCTGTTGAGAGTTAGCTAGGCAGACAGGCAATAATGCTTTAAAGAGTTGTTAAATACACATTCTCCAATTTTCAGGATGTTTTTGCTGGTATTGGAAGACACTAGTGCAGTTACGGCTATAGCAAAGTGGTCACTTACACTTCTGCAGTATTTGCTCACAGAGACATGGCTATTCTTCGTGTGTTTGCAAATTGTAGAAGTGATCCAAATTAAACACGCAAAGTTACTGTGCTTGTGGCATTGCCATTATGAAAGGAGGCACTAGGACTTGGCACCACCTTTTTAGAAACCCCTCATATAGTTAACAGTTCAATTGACTGCTGTCTGAAGAAGTTGCTATCTTCACTATCCTGGTAGTGGATGACTGCGTGCAGTGTTGAAGACCTTTTTGGTGAGTTAAAGGCTGGCAGGGACTCTCTACCTTAACTCTGAATGCCAGTGCTGTTGTGCACGTAGACTATTTCCTGTTGGTTTAACCCAGATTTCTGGGTTTCCCAAGTCCTTGTCGCTTTCTATAGCTTCACCTCAGTCAGGCTGACTCGTACTCTCTCTGTTTCTCCATGCACTGGCCTACAAACTCAAAAGCTCTTGTAGCTTTAGGAGCAATTTCAGCCTACTCACTAAAAAAGCCATCCCCAAAATCAGCACATCCGCTGAACCAGTCTCCATCACTGGATCATGCCTCACTTGCTCATCTACTGAGTATCTAGCTTTGAGACAGGACCTGGTGCTCTCTTCATGTTACGTGTAGGGAGCTGAAGTATCAAGCGGATAAGGGACTTGTCTGAGCTGATACTGGGAATCTGTGGCAGGGGTGGGAACTGAACACAAGTATCACAAGTTCTTGGGCTCTGAACAATTGGCCATCCATCCCCAAGATATGGCCTCTTCCTAAGGACTAACACAGATCTTCTGCTTTTGGCTCTAGAGGGGACTTGGAGAAAGCAACACACAAAATAGCCCTAACTTGCACACTGCTTGTCACAACAAACAAGAAAGAGAAACAGATCTTTAGCCTGTGGGGACTATTCCCAAAGGACATAGAGATGATAACTAAGAGAAGCAAATCTATTTGCAGTTGGCTTAAAATTATTCTACAAAGGGTCATCTCTCTGTTAGAAAAGTTAGAAATCCATACATCAAAAGAAGACTAAAAAGCGCTCGTTAGTTGCCAGTTACATTATGCTTTGAGCTAAGGACTGGTCTGCCCTGTCCCCAGCCTCCTTCGTCTTCTGCATAAATTAATAGTGAAGTGTCATATCATCACTCTTGCTACATTTGAATGCCCAGGACTAAATGTTTGGGGACGTAGATGGTACAATAGCTTTTCCCTTCATGGTAAAGCTACCAAAACTGCCCCAGGCAAAAAGTGACATTTCTCCAATGCTAACAGAGAAAAATGCTAACAAGCTAATTTTGC
This sequence comes from Balaeniceps rex, assembly GCA_013401315.1. Taxonomy (NCBI): domain Eukaryota; kingdom Metazoa; phylum Chordata; class Aves; order Pelecaniformes; family Balaenicipitidae; genus Balaeniceps; species Balaeniceps rex. The sequence goes on from VYZW01026299.1 coordinate 85,740, forward strand.
CTGTTTTGCTTTAATTTTGATTAGGGACTCACTGGCTGCAAGTAAATATCTCAGTCTGATCGAGTTGAAAGTGTGCTGCTTGCTTTGTCTTCACTCATTAGCGAACAGCAGGAGCAAATATAGCGGGTAAGTTGATTACAGCTCTTGGCTCCTTTCACAGGCAAGCGGTGAATTCCTCAGGCCCACATTCCACCCAGGTGTTATATCCCCTGGTGACCCACACAGCAGTCACGCATCCCAAGGTCATGGCTAGAGCATCTTCCTGAGTTTGTTTGGGTTTAGTTTTGTTTTGTTTGGGGGGGGGGNGGGGGGGGGGATAGGGTAGTGTTTTGTTGCTTTATTTCATGCAGAAATCTGATAACTTCACCAACTCTTTCCCGGATGCCTTTTATTGTGTTTACCTTCAGAAACAGCAACATTTGATCATGTGTTGAGAAGCTGCATGTTGCCTTGTAAACTCAGAAATTATTTTCAGGTGTATTCTGTGCGTATTTTTTCTCTCAGAAGCTTAAGATGCCTCTGTAGCAAATACTTAGGTATAGATATTTGTGGAGTCCTCCTAATTTTGTTTCTTGGAAACACAAAAAAGTCCCTTCTGCTCTTGCTAAGATTGGTGGGAATGAGCCAGTTGCGTTAAAAGGAATTGAATGGCTTTACCACAGCACATGAGAGATGAGGGCATGTTTACCAGAGGAGGAAGAGGGCATCACTCTGACTCTGATCTTGCTCGCAGTTCCTAGCATCAGTGGACATTGCTGAATGCATCGGTGCTAGCAAGATCATATTTTCCTTTTGCCTTTAGTACATTTTCCAAAGAGCCACAGTTCCCTTTACAGAGGGAAAATGTAGAAGTGCAATAGAAGTTTCTGTAAGCCGAAGCGAAGAAGCTGGGAAACAAGGAGCATCAGTAGGATGGGTATAACTATCTAAAAACGAATGAGAGCATGGTAGTTTACTGTTCATTGTGGTGAAAAAATTGCAAGTAGAAGGAAGAAAACTAAACACATGGAGACATCTGCTGTAAAGAGTCACTGGAGAAATAGCTTTGTAATAATGTGGGAGATGCATCAGCCCCAACCATGAGGTGTGCAATAGACAGGAGGAGGCAAACCAGAAAAAGATCGTGGGTCAGACCAAGTCATGCAAGAACCTCTGGCTCTCTCCTTGGCCCACTTGTTTATGCCTAGTGAACAATGCTCAATGCCTGGGAACATTCATACCTCTTGATATCCTAGTCCTGTCTAGGCAAATATTGGCAATATCCCAACCAGGAGATCTGCAGTACTTGCTCCAGAAGTAATCAGCTCCCTTGGGATTGTCAAAGAGAACTTGGGGCACTTTTACAGCTTTTCATTGCAGTCAGCTCTTGCCTGCTTGGGAGGATGGAGCAAGGAAATCCATCAGCAGACGGATGCACAAGCTGGAAGTTTCCCCACACTAAGGGACACCAAAGTCCCTGTGGCCATCCCTTACCTCGGGAACCATGGCATAACTCTCTGGGACACATGGGTGTTAGTGGAACCGCACTGGGGCTATGGGTTACATTTGGCATCACCCCTTGGGCAAAGATTAACTAATTACCAGAGCAGCATAGCAGAGGTAGGCTTAGATGGGCTTTTACCCCAACATTGTCCTGCACAAAGCTGTGGCCTTAAATTGTCTTGCCAGTAAGACCTGTTTCATCCTTTTCCTTTCTCATTTTCACTCTTAGAATCTGAGATGCATCACAACATATCACAAACCTGTACCCCTTTAGAGAAGACCACCGTGGGGTTTGTGAGACCAAGAAAGCTTTGACATTTTTGGTTAATGTCAGGGGTTATTTACTAGCAGGCAAAAGTTATAAGCAGTTCCCAAGATCCGGGGATGCAGATTCAATAAAGGCAGACAAAAGATTTGAGGTTATGTTCTTCAGAAGGGAGCCTCTTTTGTTTGTTTGTTTTGTTTTTACTCAAAAGGCATTTTTAATTTGTTCCTCAGTTAGCTGTTTCCAAATATATTTGTCTTTGCCATCTTCCTCCTTTCCTGCCTCTCTCTGGTTCTGATTTTCACAGCCATTAGTAAATACATCACCAGTGGGATCCCTTCTCTAGGATTTATGTTTATAGTTAAAAATCAATTTAATCTCAGAAACGAGGATGAAGAGAAAACTACAAGAGAAAAGGAGAAAAAGATGATAAAAAGAATAAGTAAGAAAGAGAGAAATCATATGGATGTTTGGATGAGACCGAACAGTCTCCCCAGTTTATGGGGAGCGCCCTGATGCCATACACTGGCTTTGAGTCACAGTCTTCAAAAATATGTTTTTCTCAATTTATTAATTGAAATATAGAGAAGATTTAAAAATTAAGACCCATATTAGACTGACTATTAAAACTATATTTCAGCACGACAACAATTGTATATGAATGAAATTGTTGATGTTTGACAGAAGCAATGGTTGCTCACACAAACTGCTAGGAAGACCTGTAATTGTCTGGTGAAATTCAACTCCAAATCACCAGAGCTCTGCACGGAGAGACTGGCATGTGTTTAAACGTTGCTTCTAGCAGATCAGTTTGCATTATCATTTCCCAGGCGCACATTAAATGGACACTAACTTATTTAGCTCCAGAAAGTTTGAATAGTTAAGCAATTCAGGTAAACCAGCCAAGGTGCTGTATGTGGCTGGAGGTGGCATCGGGAGGCACTGCTGTGTTAGTGCCTTGCCACCACCTCCACGCTCCTCCGTTGCCCCCCTGCAGATATGCCAGCTGGATCACCTGCGTGACTGCATCCCGGTGAAGCTGTTTAACCAGCCTTTACTAAGTTAGCTCATTTAGGCAGAAACAGGTCTAAGGATCCCCCATACAAATAGCTGAATACTGCTTAGGGAAGCAGCCAGATCTGGAAGGGGGCAGCCACAGGAGATGGCAACATCATCAGCCAGCAAAACCACAGCCAAGAGAGACTACGTGATAACAGCCTTCTGCCCTGGGGCAGGAAGGGCTTGTCCTTGCCCAAACTCTTGATTTTTGTCAATATAAGTGAACGCTGAAAAACTGTAAGCTTTCCATCCAGTCATTCTCAATTTATTGCATCAGGAGGGAATAAACATCATACATTTTCTACATTAGATCTACCCTGAGCTGCGCAGGATTTATTTTATTTAGACCACACATTGTGTGGTGTATTTATAAAGCAGAGACCTCTGAAATACAGTTCTGCTCGGGGAGGTCTCAGCTGAGCCATATATTGAACAATCACACACTTTAGCAAGCTGGTGAATGTCAGTGAAATGCAGAAGTCACAGAAAAGGCTGGTCAATAAGATGGAAAAGTGGTAGGAAAGACGGGTGTGGGGCAGAGCAGGCAGGAGCCTGGAACCACCATTAAACTCTGAGCTCTCCTGCAAATCGCAGGAGAGCCTTTTCCCGGCATCCTCCCTGCTCACCATGAGTCACTCCTGAGGCTCCACATTGAGTTATCGCCATTTAGAGTGGCATTTCCTTTCAGACTGCACAAAGCAAAGGAGCCATATTAGTAAATTTATTGAGTATTTCATTAGATCAATATGGAGTATGATTTAGGAGCCTCTGCCCAGGCTCTTTAAATCTATTTAATCAAACCAATTAATAAAAAAAATCTAGAAAGTTGAAACATATCCTGTAAGGTGCATCGTAAATATACTCCCTTACTTATGCTTTTGATCTCAGCCAGGTAATTAACGGCTTTGGTTAAGTTCAAGTCATTCCCTCATGCCTGCTCGTGGTCATAAAGCCCTAGGGCTATGCATAGCTCATGGATTTATTATGTTTTTTCCAGTTGCAAAAGCTTCTCTAGCTCTGTTTCCATTTTTTTTCCTTCCCTCCCTTAACTCCACCTATGCAGACTTCTGTGGCTCTCCATCCTAGCTACAACAGCAGCGGCTGTTATGCTTTGTGCGATAACGCAATGGAAAACAGGGCCCTTTTGTCTTCTAGCTTGTAGGAAACCATAAATACAACAGAAACCTGGATATCCCAACTGTTTTGCCAGAGCTGTAGCCTGGCCATTGCACAAGCCAGACTAAAGCTCCTCAGTGGCACATCTGCTACACTTCAGGAGAGATGAGGCAAACCTGGCAGGACACTGACCTTCTACCTTCATCATCCAAAAGTGAAGTGGTGGGAACACATTCCTCTGTGGAGTAAAGAGGCTCTTAATTCTTCAGCTGGAAAACTCTCAGCCATTTAGACAAGCATGAAGGAAGCTGGATGAGAAAAAAAAAAAATGTGTCCATCACAGGAGGGGATGCGTAGTACACTGGAGAGAGAAAGGGAGAGTGTGAACACATTTCTTCCCAGAGTCTTTAAAGTCAAGATAGCAGCTTTATCTTGCTTTACAATCAAGGAAATCCGGGCTCTGAGGGAGAGAGACAAGGGACAGATGAATGGGTTTCCTCTAAGCACATGTAATATATATCAGTATCTGAAGAACATTGGTCATAACTCTTGGACAGTGCCCCAGATCAAAATAAATAATGAGGAGTGCTGGGCTCCCTGGCTGCTTGGAGTAGGAGAACTCAGCCTGAACATGCTGCAGACAAGGAGGTTCTCTCTCCCTTCTGCTTGCAGTAAGCATCTCGTTTTACCTGAACAGCTACGGGAAGTGGGGAAAAAAAAAGTAAAACCAAGTGACTACTCACTTTTTTAACACAGTTCCCTAGAGGAACAATGTATCTTTCCAAATGGGTGTCAGGTTAATTTTCCATAGTTATGCAAACATCACAGGAGCTATACTGAGGTATTCCAGGTGATAAATAGGCCTATATAAAATGCCAAAGGTCCTTCTTCTATTTGGGATCAGAATTGTTTGGTAAAATAGTTTAAGACAAATATGGAGCACTGTGGTAGACCCGAGAGGTTGCATTTCTCACTGTGTGCTTTATTCCACCACTCTTAATTCCCCAATAAAATCAGGAACTCGTGGAGCTACTAAGAGGCTCCCATGAAAACCTTCTGATCTAGACAGACAAGCCAGAAACAGAATGGAGGAGATCTTCCCTGTGACAGACAGGACCGTACCCTGACTGTGGTCTACAAGTTGCACTCAGGTTTCTCAATGCCCAGTTCAGCCTTGTCACAGCTTGCACCTTTCAGAAATACTCTGCCACCATTCTGTGGCGAGGATTACAGTAAGCCTCACGGTTTTATCACAAGAACCCTGGAGGAGAACATCCCTTTCCTATACATCACACCTCAAAATGCTTGCTGCGACCTCAGACCTCTTGGAAATGCTGGCAGCCACAAGAGCTGGGGTGGTTTCCCATACTGCAAGAGGGGATGACAGTTGATGGGACAGGAATAAAACTGGTATGCAGCAGCAAGAGAGAGATGTCTACTGGCTCCCCAGCCCTACCAAAAGCTTCAGGATGAGTCAATCTGACCTTTGACTGCATAAGTGGGAGTCCACAAATGGATCAAAGCCTTAACATAAACCCCAAAAAAGGGCACAGACCATAGCCTTGCTTCAGCTTTCAGTTGGGCTTTCCATTGCACGAGCAGCCCTGCAGCAATGAAAAGAGCAGAGGGGATCATCCCTTCCTGGAGAGCATTTGCAAGCACAAAAACCTGATCGCAAATCCTTTGAAGACAGCAAGAGTCCTTCCACCAACTTCAGCTGACCTTAGATCCAGCCCAGGGCTCACAGTTGGATGAGTCACTGACGAGATTTTTTTTCTCCACAAAGACGGAAAGAAGATGCTGCTCTCAGAGCAGGTTGGGGTCCATGCTGATGAGACCCCTCTGTATTTTTTTCAAGAAGCAATGGGCCAGGCAGACTCTATTTACTCTAATATCTACTCAGCACTCATGGGCTCAGAGCAAGAGCATTATCAACTCTGTCTTATTGCCAGAGGGTTTCTAAACTTGTCAGGCCCCAGAATGGGGCTCTTCCCCACTAACCCCCCCTCCCTTCCAGGGTCTGGGGTGACCATGTTCACTGGGCTTTTGATGGATGAGTTGCCACCACTGTGGTCCCATTCTCACCCAAACCCTGTTCAGCTACTGGAGGGGGGGGGAGTGGTAAAGGGACTTCTGAAAGCAGGAAAACAAATCCATAGCTAGTAAATTATATATAGCTCTTATCCCACAATTAGTTTGTAATTCTGAAGGACTGCAGACAGTCAGACTCCTGTGTAATAATCCCTAAGATCAGATTCACATTGAATTGAAGGACTTTGAAGAAAGATACGCAACAAAAATTAGGCCAGGATCTATACCAGTTTACACTAGTAAAAGGTCTGTCCCTATAAGGGTTTTTAGCAAAAATGTGAGCCCTTTCTGCAGTTAGTTTTTTTTTGCACAAGTTCTTTTCCCCTTCGAATGTTTTCTCTATCTCAAACCCAGATTCTTCTTTATCACTACTTCAGTGTTGGTCATAATAGGGTTACTCCTACTTTACACCATTGGAAGACACTGTCAGAAAATGGACATCACTGTGGGTGAAGAGATACATATTTCCAGTTTGGATAATTAGAAATAGACATTGAAAACAATGTGTGTTTTATATATCACATTATATATATATAACATTGCAAAATGGGTGGTACTTTAATTTATCCATTCATCATAAATATTGATTACTTGCATAGTAAGTGATAAATCAAAATGCAGTAATCACTAAATCAAAGATTTATACAAGTAAAGAGCAGCAAAGCAATTAATCAATTCCCTGTACAGCCAGTGATTAATTAGGTTCCAGTCTGAAAGCAGAGAGGCTGGTTTACAATTAAGACTACTACAGATAGGCTTTATATTTTTTTTCCCTAAACATCCTGTTCTTGAAAAGGAGATAAGTTGACCCCAAACAAACAATGCTCTGAGAAGGATCAGATGATACAGTTGTGTGTTTACATTCAAGGCTCTCAGGTCCTAGAAGCACAGATCACAGGAGACGGAAGCAGCAGCACGTTGCTAAAAATCTCAGTCAGACCCTTCACTCTGCCTGGGCTTGCTCTGTTCCACAGCTCAGTATAGACACTTACCCCACTGCATGGGATTTGGGAGTTAAAGCCATCAGAGAGACCCTCTTGGGGCAACATGGATCTTGGTGGCTATCTCTAACCAGTGTCTGTTAAAGAACTACCAGGAGCCAACATGGATCCAGGTTACTTCTGACACCCCAGATATGGCAGAGTTTGCAAGTGCCACCAAGCCCTTGTGGCAAGCAGCCCCAGCCCCATCAGACAGAGGGGCTCTGGTCACCTTCCTGCCATACACCAGCATCACACCAGTAAAGCTGGAAGCATCACGAAGTCTCACAGTTCTTCCTGTTGCAGAGGAAAGTGTGTCCTGCACACTCCCTGGGGAGTACCAGCTGCAGCATCCAGTGGTGGGTCCTGCCTGGTCCTCCCTGCAGTTACTGGTGACAGGGACTAGGACAGCATCCAGAGCAAACCACAGGCTGCTCTACACACATTACATAAAGTCACAGTGAGTAGATACCAATATGGCTATCATCACTCCCCCATCTAGATCATAGGGGAAACTTTTGGTGTGTCCCACCTCCGTGCTTCAACATGACCCGTGCAGGATTCAGTTTTGAGTCAGCAGCACTGCTCCAGTCTGCTGAACTGGAGGCACTGGGGCTGACATGGGATCAGCTGCGTAGCTCAGCAGAGCTGGCACAGGACAAATATCTGTTCCCAAATTCTCCTGCCAGCAAGAGCTCCTCCTTATGCCAGCCAGCTCTTTGTCATGAGTTGTTTCCTGCTCTTATTCATTGTAATGCCTTAGCCAGCCCAGTTCTTGTGCCTGGGAGAGAGCAGCATTAGCACCACGTGATGGCTATTCCATCCTCCTCCCTTCTTCCAGAGAGCCGAAGAACAGGCCTCAGAGCAGCTAAAAGCTGGAGAAGAGCAGCAGGACATGCTACTCTGGCTCAAGATGCACCCTTAGTTCAGAAAGACAAAGCCCCAGTTCATGCAAAATGCTCTTTTTTTGGCTTGCTGCAGCACCACTACAGCATAAAATCAGTGGCTGCTGGCTGTTGGCTGTGACTGTTATACACCTGCACGACTGATGTATCAAGCTGTGTCTGCGCCACTGCTCATACACAGGTGAGCAAGAGTCAGACCTGAAAGGGAAGCTATTAAGGAAGGAAAAATGCCTTGTACCAGAGAAACAGGTTTTCTTTCTTGTGTCTGTTTTTTTTACCCCAGTATTTTTTAGGGTGCTGACTTTACCTCCCTCCCCTAGCAGAGGAGATGATACGGATGCAGTTACACAGATGTCTCCAAGCCCTGTGTACTTTGGCTGAGAGGCACTAGCTGGATCCTCCTTCACCCCGGCACCGCAGATTACTCTGGATAAGTCTTTTTGTATGAGGTGCATATTGAAAATGCAGAGGTCATGAGTCTGCAACCCCACCTGTGCACCTTTTTGAGGCTCTCCGTCCATCCAGCTAAGCCAGGTGAGAGCTCTGGGTCTGTGTGCAGAGGTAGTGACAAGTTCCCAGGTAATTACTTAACTCATCCAAAAAATGCAGTTAAGGATTACCCAGGCAGCTCCAGATAAAAATTATCCAATATTTTTTAGGGAAAAGTCCAATCATTTTGTTTGACATTTTGAAAATGAAATGTTACAGCTCCATATTTCAACAGGAAGGTTTTGAGACCAAATTTGCTCAAACTCAGGCTTTTTATATATAGATGTATACATTTTTTTCAAACAGAACAAAACAACACGTTTTGCATAATTCAAAGTGATGGTTTTCAGAAGAGATGACAGTGGTGAGAGCTATTTCAGAAGAAAACTTGCTTTGTGTTCTCTTAAAATGGTGAACAAGCTGAAAAATTAATTATTCACACGTCTCTAAAGCACAAACTGCACAGTGCAGTTTGGGGCCAGACAGAGGTACATTAGAGATCTCCCCTAGTCAGCAACTGATTTTTGATCCTGCTTCACCTCTGCGTATAATAACTGGACAAGGCACGAGAGCATCGTGTGGCTAATGGCAGGTGCTTTGCACAGAGGTAGCAGTGAAGCAGCCTTTCTGCATAGCATTGCCTGCAAATGCTCTTTTTGACCTCGTTTTGCCTCGACGCCTGCATTACTCTGAATTTGGCTGCCTACCTTGCTCTCAAGCCTCATGTCTCTACTTATTTGTGTTAAGCATAGGACACATGAACAAAATAACCAGAGCAACGCCAATGCTGTAACCCAACCCTGTGTGTTCTGAAAACAGTAGAGAAAAAGAACACTTTTTTGGTGAGGGAGAGAGGGAGAGGAAAGGGGCAGCTGGGGTAAGGAATCAGCTAATTAGCCTCATCTGCATTTCAGCTACATGGTTCATGGCTACTAAATCATTCCTGACATATTTAGGCTGCCATTTATTACCAAAATTATTCAATGTGAATTTTGCCATTTAGGACGCGTTAAGAAAAATACTTACGCCTTCAGAGTGACTCCAGCTCTGATCCCTTCTGACATAACAGCACCAGTGGGCCATGGTTTAAGTGCATGCGTGCCTGCCCGCAGTAGCAACCTGGGCACACAGCTGGATGCACAGCTGTAATGGACAGGACTGCAGGGCTGGGTTCAGATCTAGAGACTGGGGTGCTCGGAAGCGACTTCTTATTCAAAAAAACCCACATCTCCACCATCCCCCACAAAGCTACAAATGAATATCTCCTGCTGCAATAATCTCAGCATTCAGTTCAGTGTTCCTGAGATATATTGATGATTTTGCATGCATAAAAACTTAACTTAAAACTTACAGTCTTGAAACTGCATAATCACAGTGGAAACATAGCCTTATACCAAAGGACACACACAAATATGCACACACACACATGCTTCACATGACTATTAAACTGCCTTATATTTTTAGTTAACTCTTCATTCTTCATTGATTGGTTGTCCACATTATTTTGAGCCACAGCTCTGCCCCCCGAAAAAACCATTAACTCAAACCCTTACTATGTCCCTGAGGGAGGGACTTATGGGGCCACTCAGCAGACAAGACCTCCTGGAGAGCAGGTAGATTTGGAAATTTGAGTGTATAAGTCACTTCCCTGCAGCCTGTCACCCTCCTGAGCCTCTTGCTCCAGCTCTGCTGAGCTCCCCTCCTAGCTCTGTTTCACTCTTGCTCTGCATTTTGAATCCCAGCCCTATTAAAGCCTCCCATCCTTCCAGGTGAAACCACTAGCCTGGGTTATCACACCCCACCCTCCACCCCAAGCCTTAACACTTATGGATGGCAGTATCACAAGCGCAGGGAGACTTCAGCTGGTTTATATGAGCCACCCTTGTAAATAGCTATACACTGTGTTTGCATTAGGTTGTATCTCTGCGCAGATCACCACTAGCCTGGCAATCGTGCCTCTGACCAGCAGTACCACCAGCTTCTCTCTTTTCTGCTGTACTCTCATTGTTCTTCTAATGGAGAAGTGAGATTTATCACACTGTGTGTAACTGCATGTGTTTACATCTGTAGGTCCCCATTTAATAACTTTAAGATGCAATGGCTAATTTCAAAGAAAATTTGACAGCAACTGAGGTCTCAGAGATATGAAGTTCATGTAGGTTTTATGAAAATAGATTCCTGGATAGAGGAAACTGCTCTTATTAATGTCTCCCACAGAGAAAATGCTAATAAACTCACCCTTTATTAGACATTAGAGAGTCAATGTAGAAAAGAAATGCTGGAATCCCAGCTCATCAGTCCTGCTGCTCGTGGAAAAAATTGTATAATCTGGATTTAGTTTGCTCTGGGCCACTGCAGCCAAAGATAACTCTAAAAAATTAAGAGTTGCCTGTACATGCTATTATAACTTAGTAAACAAAGCCCACCCTACATTTGAGGTGAAATTCCCCGCATTAGTGACAGCCTGAAGATGAATTTTAATGATACACTTTTAGCTGGCCAGTTCCTCTGCCACTGAAAGTCAGCATGAGTCCACAGGCGTGAATAAAGCAAAGCTGATTTTTGCCACTTTACTCCTTATTATTGTTGGGAATATATTCATTCCTGCATCTCTGAGTCAAAGAGGAAAACAAAAATAGCCTTTTTCATTAAAAAGTCAAAGTTGGGAGGGGTTTGTTGGCAAGATGTTTCCAGTGAATGGGTCTTGATTTTGCAACTGGCTTCCAATTGAGTCCAAGGCAGTCTGAATTTGACTTTCAGGCTATCTGCTGAGCTATTTTCCCAGGCATTTGAAACAGATGAGATGTAAAAGCAGTTTTTTCCCTTAGCCAGGGCCAGTTTCCTATCAGAGGTGCAAATTCAGATTTATCTACTACAAGAAGCTTAATAAAAAACACCCTTTTCCCCCTCCCCCAGTCATTGGTTATCATAAACAAATCCCTCAGCAGAAGCTAAAAAGGAGATACTTTGAGGTTAAAAGCAGCCTTTAAAAGAAAATGATGTTGTACATCATCCCAAAATTTAATATGACTTTATGCACAATAGTAATGTGCCTGGTAATGCAAAGATTTTTCTAAAGTAGCTTAATAACAATCCAATATTCTCTTCCTTAAAAAATGAAAATGTATGTCAAAAAGGGATCTAATGTAGCTGCATCTTGTATCCATTGATGGAGAGAGCTGATTTACATAGATAGCATTTAACATACTATCATCATTATCCTATCAGTCTTCTGTCTAATCTGGAAGCCTTGAGACAGAGTTCTCAATGTTCTCTGAGGTAAAAAAAATACCTACCAAAATGATGGTAAAGGGGGAGGAAAAAATCAGCGAGGGACAGATGAATATCAAATCAGATGAGATAAAAATGGGATTTTTTTTTTTTTAGCCAGCATAGTATGAGCTTAAAATGCTGAAAAGTGGATAAAACAAATAATGTTTAAGACTGTAGCATACGGTACCACAATGATGAGGAATAAAAGAGAGAATTATGTTAATGGTTGGGTCTGAGTGTGCTTGTGGAGACTGCTCATAGATTGCTTGCGATGGCTTGAAGGATACAGATAGATAGCGTGGATCCCTGAAATCCAGACAGCATATAATATTAATTTCTTTTCCCTCTTACCCCCTTTTGCATGAGTTTAATGCTTGTGGAGGATATAAGCAACTGAAGGAGACCTTCCACTGTGCATGGGATGGGGTCATATGAAAACCTAGACAGGGTGAGACTGTCCCCACTGAAGTCGGTGAGGTTTTGTGCTTCTTTATTTTTGACCAAGTTTTCGTTAAATTGCTCATCTTCAGGGCGCGTGTGTGGTTATGGCAACATCACCTACCCCTCGCTCTCCTCTCCCATGTTCTTTAAACTCAGCAAACCCACCAGCACCTGCACCTTTCCCAGCCCCAGTGCCTCTCTCTGCAGTGCGAAGGGCAGCCCCAAAGCCCCACAAACTGGCCCGTCAGCAGGCAGGACCAGGTCTGCAGGTCCTGCTGCTGCAATTGCCCATGCACACTTCCCACTGCCACCACAGGACCGCGTTTTTAAGGATGGAAGAGAAGAAACGGCACTTCTGTTTGTCCAAAAACCTTTTTCTTTTGAAAACAAGGCAACTAAGCAGGCGGCAGCTCAGAAAGGCATGTGAGGAGATCAGGGCAGGGCTCAGGTCAGCAGGTTAGGGCATCAAAAACAGCAGAATTGAGCCAGCAGCCAAGGAAACTGTACGGGCTCCCACGTGAGGTGACATTACGGCCCTGTGGCTGCCTTTGCTGCACTCTGCACCTTTAAACTCTTATTGAGTGAGCTTAACTGCAGCCACACGAGCAAGGCCAGCACGCAGCTCTGATGCTGGGCCGTATCCAGAAGCCACCCTGACTTTGCTCTCTCTTACAGCTCTCTGCACTCCTGTTGTGGGGTGGCACCTCCCCATCCATGCACCAGCCAGGATGTAGGGCAGGGGCGCGTTTAGCACAGGCTACAGGGGCTGCAGCATCCCATTAGCATCCCACATATGTGATGTTCCTGCTCTGGGTCTATGGCAGAGGCATGGCTGTACAGACCTTTCTCCACCCCTTCCCGCATTGAACTGGATGGGGTACATGACTGCTACTGACCCCATAGCATAAAAGAACATGGGGTTTCCTTATAGTCTTACAGGGACCGTTATAGCCTAACCACTGGGTCATCCCACCTCCCCTGCTAGTCCTTTGGCTCATGCCCACTTGTTTGCCTGTTTGACAGATTGGTTCCCTCAGTCAAAACTAAACAACTTGCATGATGTAAGGATGTGGTCACCCTCTTTGTTTGAGAAGGCATGACAGGAATTCCCACAGCGGAAGAGCCCCAGGCGCTGATCCAAATCTGCCTCGAGTGAGCAGAGTTCAGCAGATTGCACTGGCGTTTGGATCAGGTCCTTCAAGAGAAGAAGAAAAAGTAATACCTCTAGCAGAAAGCAAGCATTTACCTTTGCCTGCATCCCATTCACTGTACAGGTCCCTCCCAGGACCACGACCTAGCCTCACTCATAGGAGGGCAATGCACAAAATCCCAACTGATGGCCATCACCCAGAGTGAGCACAGGAAATTGGAGGGCACTAAAGGAAATGGAGCATCCCTCTGGTGCTGTCTGTACCGCACATGTCCCCATGTCATGCGACTGCTCAGTCCTCCATTTAATGCTGCATCTGCCCCTGCATAGAACCAAGTATGAAGCAATATAAAGCCTGGTCTAGTCACTGCACCTAATTATGAGGAAGAATAGAGCAAATTTTACCCTTACATGGACATGGAGTGCCAAAGCCGTGCTGCTACTGGTGGAGTTCCCCTGTGGTTGCAACTATAGGGCACCCAGCAGGGATTTAATCCTGTTGTAAGTAGCATTATCTTCAGCTCACATATTTGTTCTGGGCTTCATAGGGTTAGCAGTAGGGATCAGTCCTGCCCCCAAAACCTAGTGGCTTTCAAGGTGGAACATGATCATTTTATTACAGGGATTATGCGCCATTGTTTGTTTGCAGCAACAAAGCACCAGACTCAGTGACTCGGGAGGTTCCTTCCAGCCTTTTGCTGCTGTGTTGCTAATTGAAAGAAAAGCTGCTGGTTCCCTTGTCCTCAACATTTATCATACACGAATCCCTTGGAGATCTTGCAGAAGCTTTCCGTGGGAGCCCAAGGATCCTAGGACATGAAAACTCCAAATTTCTAACTCACATATACTTGTCTCAGTTTCCTATTTTTTTCAGAAGTGGACAAAAAATGGGACTATAAAAGAGTGAGTTGCAACATTATTTTTCATAAATACAGCTCGCTTCACCTGCTTGATATTGTCCTTCTCAAGCACATGCACTCTGAATAACAGAGCTCATAGCAGTGCAGCAGACAGGAGACAAAATGTCAGAGATTCAGACTAGCAAGAGCCACTCTCCCTGCACCTGATCTAGACCCAGGCTTAAAAAATATATCCTAGAAAATAAGTTGCACAAAGTGAGTTGCCTGGAGCAGATGAGAGAAAGAAAAAATGAGATGCAGAAACTGCAGCAAACCTTTTCCAACCAACCATGGGGTTAAATGGGCTTAATGAAACTCTGAAGAGGAAAGTTTTGTTGAGAAATAGATTTATGGATCTGACCACCTTTTGGTTGAGTAGGTACTGCTTTGGTTTGAAGAGGTCCTGCCTGAGTTATTTACCTCCACTGTGGTCTGTGGGACTGTGAGAGTGGGCACCATGCCCACTCATGCCAGTCAGGCTCATGGGCTTTAGAAGCAAGACTGAGGTTTCAGCACATAAATTTCAGCCCAGGGAAGCAAAGATCAGATCGTCTTATCCCAAAAACAGGAGAGAAAGTGAAAGACTTTTCTTTAAAGGAGTTCATTTGGAAGAGATCAAAACCAAATCTTTTTCTTAAATAAACTGATAATGCCCCGATCCTGGAGACAGACATCTAAGCAGATGCAAAGGACTCATTGAAGACAAGCATTAGTGTTTGTAAGATAAAGCCTTCATTGATACTTAAAGTTCCATCAGTTTAACTAAATGTATTTTTAAAACTCATTTAGTGAAAACATGCAAAACCCTTGGGCAGACAATCTAAAATTGTTTTAATGGTTTTAAATTGAATTGGCTTCATGATTCCTTACTAAATTAAACTGTGCTAACTTTAAATTGTTCTGCAAGTAGCCATGCAGTACTATGCACACGATTAACTAAACCAAGTTTTAAACCCAATTTCAGTCAAACCACCTTACATATAACTGTGGAAAAAGCTTTAAATACAGGAAGATCATTAAATATAGGATGGTGACATGGCACCTGGCTAAACACACTAAACGCACCGAACCTTGTCCACTGAGACTCAGAGTTATAATCACTTCCAAAAACTGATATATTTGCTTTCTTAATTGTTCTGTATGATCTTTAAGTATTCAGTTGACTACTGATAAATGGTTTTCTAGAGTAAATCTCTGCAGCTCTCACATTCATTGGAGTCTGCTGGGTTTGACACTCCAGGAGACTTAACAAGAACTTTTAAACTTTTTTTTTTTGGATCCACCATGACTTTCTGAGAGGGAAAGCAAAGAGGTGACATTAAAATGGCAGCACCCAGAGACAGCAATGACAGCTCCACAGACTGTGATACTGAAAGAGTGACAAGTATTTCTAAAGGCTGCTTTGACAACTCATATCGGAGTTTTCCTTTAAGTTACAATCATTTTTCTGAAGCAGTAAAATTGGTGCCTGAAGGATCTGAAAAAGAAGAAATAAAGTTGTGTAAAGTTGGCAGTATCTTACAGTGCTCATCAAGCACCAGTTATATATATAATGCCCTGTCGTACACCTGCCAAAGTTGCCTCAAGACCCTATTGCCACGGTACAGTAGCTTATTAATAAAGTTACTGCTCTGCTTCTGGCAACTCCAAGCCAGCAAACAGGGAGCAAGTGTGGGATGATGGCCTGGGCTGCCACACTGGTACCTGTCCTGCTCCCTTCTGATCCCTTTCGGTCACCCCCAGGCCTTCTTAGGACCTTCCCAAGAACTGATAATGGGACCGTCTGTTACTTTTTCTGCTCAAGACACTCCTGGTTACTAAGAGGGATTACTGGATTAGTGTCATTG
The DNA here is from genome assembly GCA_013401315.1 of Balaeniceps rex. Classification (NCBI taxonomy): domain Eukaryota; kingdom Metazoa; phylum Chordata; class Aves; order Pelecaniformes; family Balaenicipitidae; genus Balaeniceps; species Balaeniceps rex. The sequence continues at coordinate 101,737 of VYZW01026299.1, forward strand.
TCATTAGCAGTTTGAGGTTTGCTCCTTGCTCTCTTTGCACAGCCACAGTGACGAGGCACCGTGGACATTCTGCTGGATGCTGCAGGGAAAAACAAGACAGTCCCTTCCCCAGAGCCCAGCGCTGAAGAGAAGAGACATGGGCAAGTCATAAGGACTAGCTCTGCCCAGGATGTCACTGTCCCACTGTTGGTGTGTTTGAGTTATAATTAGTTTTAATAGCTGAGGTATTTAAACCCAGTGAGATCCAGATTCAGCAAAGGTGTGGGAGATGTTGAGATGTAGCTGCATCTTTCCAAAGCTGCAGTGAGTTACCTTCCCAATGCAGCAAGAGGCCAATAGTGCGACTGCCTGGGTCATGTACCTGTCCCAGCGATGGCCTGAGCGGAAAAAAGATACCTGCCGCACTCTCCATTCAGGGTTTGGCCTGAAGGTTCAACCTAACCCTTGAAATTTGTTGTCACCTGTCTAGAGAAATGATTGCTTGCCTGAATAATTCAGTTGCTGTCAGCTTTATCAGCTGGACATCAGATTATTATTGTTTTGTTTAGAGGGTAGCAAATCATTCTATGCAAAAGTGGGAATCATCTATGAATTGCAAAAGCTGGCAACTGGACAAACGCCAAGATGTCAGGGAACCCCTTTAACCTTGCCCAGCTGCTGGGCCTGATGCACTTGACTTACACACTGGCATCACCCAGCTTGGTGCCTTCCACTGAAAGGCCAACATCCTTTAATTTTGGCTCTTCCCTGGATTGGGGAAATTCCTTCTTTTCCAGGCCAATCAACAGAAGCTCACTGAGATTTATGGCTTTGATGAGTGAAATTTTCAGCCTTGAATCTACAGACTGCCGCTTTAAATACATTATAGAGATTATCAGCAATGTATCAAGGTGTCTTTGCAGGATGGTATAAACTTCTACTGCACTACTTATTGCCATAAACCATACTTCCAGGTTTTTATTTATATGCACATTAGCTCAATATGATTGGATCTGTAGCCAGCCCTGGGGACTGGAGTAATTTATATATATCAATAAAGGTCTCCAGCCAGCCACTGGGTGCTCTAAGGGGAACAGTAGTTCCATTTAAAACATTAGGAACTGGAGAAATTGAAAATAACTCTCTATTTAGAGGCCAAGAAGTAAGACAGCAGGCAACAGAGGTCCCAGCACAGCAAGGCTATACTAAAGAGATTGTTAAAATGTCATTTCACTTACATATAAGCCCCAGAAAAAAAATTTAACCCTTTCTTTCCCCATACTCGCTACAAACAGCACTTGAAAAGAAAACATATTCTTCAAACCTAAAGTGTTTTAAATAATCCCAGAGGATATGACCATAAAATTTTGAGCGACACGTTCAAAGAATTCAGGGGAGTTTACTTGCAAAATTAGTTTTAAAAAAGACAGAAAATCTCATTACCTTTGCATTTGTTAATGTTAGAGCTGAAATGTAAAAGCAGCAAAAAATCCCTCAGTGGCTGGATTTTACTAGGCACAAAAAGCCTACAGGAAGAAGTGTCATCTTGTCTACCTAAAGTAACCAAACCCAATACTATTAAATTTTAACTTTAAAGTGTCTTCGACTGCTCTTTTCCTTTAACAAGCAAGGAAAGCATTGCACAAGCATCTAGGATAGATCTGCTGAGGTTTACCTGCCTCCACTGCTCCTAAGTTTCCCATGGTTCATGGATACACTTGGCTGGTAGTCTAGGTTTTAACAGTGTTTATATAGTAAAAATTTCATCTTACAGTGAACTTTAATGGCCTGTAACTTAAACCCAGCTTGATCGACTTCCTATAATTTTTTCAAAAATTCTCTTTAACTTTCTGCAAAAGATAACTAGAGGTCAGAAGGAGGATAGGGCAAAAATGTTCTAGACAGAAAGAAGTCATATGAAGCTACACAAGAAAAATAGGCTGTAGGGGCTTGCTGTAGTCTGAACTATGGAGCCACACTATTCGCGTGTCAGGACAAAAAAGCATGCAGGATTGTTAGAGAGAAGCATCTGCTAAAAGAGGGCCTTCCCCTCTCACGCTGCTCTATATTTTCTTCACTTAGAACTAGAAAAGCAATAAGAAAATGCAAGCTCCTTCTCACCATCCCAGCCCCTCTTCTCTTTCTCCTTTGCAGGAGTGAAGTGCCAATATTTCATTTTTGTTTCTCAAAACTGATGATTTTTCTGAAGGTCTGAAACACCAGCATGTAGGGCCTGCCTCCTGCAAAGCAAGCCAGTTGGGTTTTCTTTCTCTGTTATTTGCTTAACCTGGGGAAAAAAAAAAAAAAACACAAACAAACCACCAGTGTGGTGCTAAACTGGGGAGTAGTCATTTCTAAGCAAACATAGCGTGGCTGATGTGACCACATCGCAGAGCGAGCGAGCCTTCCCCTCTCCCATCACGCCCCCGCACCCCAAGAGGAAAAAAAATTGCTTAATGCATAACAATGCCATTGTGTGCGGGAGAATTCCTGCCTCGAAGGAAGCATCCCCACCAGAGTCCCCCGTGCGCGGCTTGCAGCGCTTTGAACACTCCTGCTGTCCTTGCGCCGCAGCCAAACTAAATCCATTTCTATTCAAAACTCAGATACTGCCCTGCTGTTCCAGGTTTTGTTTTGTTTTTTAAAGGTTTGTTTCTTATATAAGGTATTTGTTTGCAGTGGATTAATTTATGGTTCATGAGGCTTTACTTTTCCAAGGATATTGCTTTCTGCTCTGGGGAGACAGTGTGGGCTGGTGGATAGAGCCATTGGGTAGAGGCTATGGAGACCTGAAGCGTGGTTTGGAGCAGGTCATGCCCTGCAGCCTCTCTTCCTGTCCCTTCAGCAAAACCACCCACCCTCCTGGGCTCATGCATGGTTTCATTGCTCCCACTGAAGGAGTGGTTGCTAATTAATGTCATGAAAGTTCTCTATTTAATCCCTCCAACGAATGGGCCTGAGTTAATACCTGGGTCTTGTGTTAGACCTTGTGCCCTGAAGAAAAGTCATCCTAGGATACGTAAGTGGGAGTAAAGCATGACATGTTGTGGAGGAGGGATAAATGTCAGGAAGAGATGTTAGTGTGACAGGGCAAAGGTGAAGGAAAAATGCACGGAGAAGTATCACCGCATGGTAGCTGATGAATGTCCAAAATTTGCACCATCTACTGATAGTAATCAGCTCTCTCACATAAGGGAAAGTGGGCTAATGCTTGTGGGGGAGGTGTTACTGCACTGGCATCAGTGGCCGCTGCCTTTCATGGACTGCATGCAGGAACGGGACTGTGCCCACATCCTGGCCAAACAAGCAAGTCATGGACAAGGTCCAAACCGGGGGCCCTGAAAGTGTTTCTGTGCATTCTGCATGGCATCAGTGGTCCTTCCTAGTTGTTGATAATTATGGGGGTTTTTTCTGAATAAGTGCATTTGTGCCTTCATATTCTTACTTTGCTTGGAACCGCAGGCACACCACGCTGCAATGGCTGTGTTATTCTAACATTATTAAATGTGCACTCTTCTTTTATTGGGCTTTTTAATAACATTTAAGTTGCACTTCTGGGAATTTTTTGCAGAAAGGGAATGTTGGCCAGCCTAATTTGTACATGAAAATACCCCATAGGCCAAGGAAACAAGATTCAGATGAATTTCATGTACAGTATGACTATGAATACAAGAAGTGCTGAAGGAGTTTGGAGTGTAAAACCATTCAACTAGGAATGTTTGAATCCCATGTGTTGTGCTCTCTAGGCTGTATCTTGTTTGTGCACATTACTGCTTACATTTCATGTGTATTTTTGCTCCCTTAGTAAATGCACCCAAGTCTTGTCATTCCATATCTAAGAGGTGCTTTGTTACACCCCACAATGGGGCAGTGGAGGACTTACAGGAGACCCTGCTCTGCATGTCAGTCCTAAATCACTTAATTTCCAGGCTGCCAGAAACACAAAGCCCTTAGGGATGTCCTGGGTGAGTTGTCCAAGTGCACTCCTGGCCAGGAAATTCGTGGGTGTACAGTGATGCTAGAAGAGAAGGCAGATGCTTGTGCGACGCACCGTGAGGACAGGCTCCCCTCTCACGGAAATCACCAGCTTAGGCATGAATGGGATCAAAGCTCTGGAGAGGAGCAGGCTGCCAATGCCAACTAATGTCTCTGAACAGAATTCTGTCCATTTTGCTCTAGCTGACACTGCTGTTCAGGAGCTTTTATCTGTAATCAGCTGTTTGTCATCTTCCTTGCCACTTCATTATCCCTTTTTAAAAAGCATTTGCAATAATGTTAGAATAGTAAACAAACAAAGTCACTTTAAAAGGGACAAAACTGTGCATAACCCTTTTCCTTTCCGTGGGAAAATCCTAACTTCAACGTAAATGTTTTAATTCATCTCTCTTGGATAGCTAGCGCATGAAGATCCTGACAGAATGGGCTGCAGGAATTCACAGGAACAGCACTGCATTGCCTTGCTTACAGCTGCCTTCACTGCTGCAGGGTTATTGTTTTCCTATAATACAACACAGTTTGAAAAGTTGAACTGTTAAAAGTATTAGAACTGAAAATGCACAGCATCAGATTCAGAATTAAAGTGTCTGGAGAGATGTTCCTGTGACAAGGCAGGGACTCCAAGGAATAGAGTTTGGCTTTTGGTTTTGCCAAAACTCCCTGACTTACCTTAGGTGAGTCATTGAATATGTCTGTGCTAATTATTGCCTCCTTCTGCTTTGTTTCTTTAGAACCAGATAAAAAAACCTCTTGTCTCCATCAGTATTCAGCTATTTTCAAAACAAATGCCTGTGTCTTTATCAGGAAAATTATTCAGATAACTGCTTACTGATGGGAAAACTATAAGTTCCTTGATGTTTGTGGAGCACTTTTCTCTACGTCCAGTTACTAGCACGTGGGAACTCAGATCTGGCTTCAGAGCTTCCAGAACTTCCAAAACGCACATTGTTAATGGCAAGAGCATAAAGAAAAGATGGGAGAGATTGGGTCATAGAGGTTCAGTGGTAGAGTCCATTTCCAGCGCTGCAGTACCGCGTGGGAACCCTGACTCAGCAGTGGGAAGCGAGTTGCATGGTCACGTCTCTCTAAATCTTGCAAGTTACTCTGCGGTTTTTTTCACATAAAGTTCGTGGGAACATTTTGTTCAGTTTCATGACACAAGTTCTGGTTTTTCACTTCTCATGTTTCATTTTGGGCATGAAATGATGAACAGACCCAGAACCTCAAAGTGAAACTCACTGGAAACCACCACATTTCTTTGGTCTTTGTTTTAAATCCAGGAAAATCCACAAAATGCTTGGACTTTCTATGAAAAACCATCAGCTGGCTTAAGGAAATATCCTAATCAAACCTTCCCCTGATTTCAGTGGAGAATTCCTCATTTATGCCATAGTAAGCAAAGAAGATTCATAGTAACAGTGCCCAGGAACTATGCAGTGAACCTGGCCTGGCTTTCTTGTTGATAACAAAAAGGAGAAGTGGAAGTAACTGAGTCAGATTAAGATAGTCATAAAATGGGGTCACCTTCAGGTTTCACAATGGACATTTTGCACAATTTCAGTCACAGTCCATTTTCTCTTGAGCAATTTATCTGTATCTCCACAAACCGTATTGGGTGCAGGAATATCCACTGGGATATGGAGGTCCAAACTCAGTGGAGATGTGCGCAGGCGACCCAAATATCGGGCTTGACTTGTGTATGTTCTTTCAGTCTTTCACTTTCTAGACCGGCGTGCTGGCACTGGAAACATACTGACCACAGATCTGAAATGTATATTTGTTGTGCTATGTGGCATATTGGCAATACAAAAGACGTGGTCCTCCAGCACACCTCTGGGATGCATGGGGAGAGGCAAGGCAGCGGTTCTCCTGGATAGCAGTGGTGGAGTTGGTTTTATCACCACTTGGGAAGTGGTTGCAGTGTCTGACAATAGTGCTGATATATGAAACACATGTGAAGACAGTGGAGTACACATGTGGCCTGGTTTGCACATTGCTTTGTCATTTTCTCTTTCCTGGAAGACAAATGCAAGGACGATGATAGACTTTTCAGAGGCTGGAAAATTATTTTGGTGTTTTGCAATTCTGTTTTAGCTTGTGGCAAGGCTGGCACAGCATGGCGCGGCGAGTCTGTTTGTATCAAACGTAGCATACTTCTGAATAACCCTGATCCCAGACACTGACGCTAGTAGCATTAGTCCTAATCTTTCTATATATAGTGACTTACTGAAAAGGTCTTATTTCAAAACTGCTGCTGCTGCAAAATCACTGTTGCTGAGTAATATGACCCATGATATTTTATATTTACTAGAGCAGATCTATCTCATCCCGGCTCCATTTGATACTGCAACAAGAGATATGTGTAATGAGTTAGTCACTGTGACTCACATAACCTCAGTCCCTATAAAACAGCTGTGTTTCACACTTTCTGTCTTCTTTTTTTTTTAATAAAAAGAAAAAAAAAACGTTCTAAGTGATTCAAGAGTAAAAGGAGGAGATGGTAGTAATCAGTTCCACCTAATGATTGATCAGTTTGTGAGGAATGCTGATCAACTCCAGATGTTGCATTCCAGCCTCAAAATGTGATCATCAATTCAGAACTCCCATCTGGTTTGTCTGACACCAACAACACAAGAAGTTTTCCAAGAAACTCTAAAAAAAATGCGGTTGTTGGGAGAATATCTCCACTCAGACCAGTATATTTGCCAGTAGGATGTGGTAGAGTTCCCTTTTGTGAGTCTAGCTCCTTTTGGTGTCCCTGAGTGACTGGTCTACTGATGGTATCTGACAGAAACCCACACACTTTTGGAGATATCCTTTCCTAACACCCTAACTTTCAAGGCCAGGGGTTTCTGGATGCTGCTCTCTGTAGCTGTGCTGGAGGAGAACTGTGGGTGACACTCTACTGTTAACTGTTTTAACTCCCCCGCAAAATCAGAAGATAATTCGATTCAGCCATCCTGCCCATTTGCCAGATTTCACAGGAAGTAATGACTGCCAGCAACTCATCAGTGTTTTGCATTTGCAAACTTTCTTTTTTTTTTTGCTTCCTTATTTCTCAGAGCTCCGCTTCCCTTATTTACTCACCTACCCTGTCCATTCCATAAAGCAACCATGCCTCTGGATAGTAAGGAGCCAAATTCAATCTCATTTTCTGATTCACCATTCCCACTGACTTTAACAGGACCAACGGATCAGTCTAGCTCTGACCCAAGCGTCTGTACAAAAGCAGTCATTCCTATGCTGTAGGGAGATCCCCAAGGAGGGCACTTGCCAGCTGATTTGTTATACTCCTGAACCACACGCGGTCAACATTGAGGTGAAATTCCCCTACAAGTGAAGAGGCAGAAGGAGGCCAACCCCCCTCGCAAAGCCACAAGGAACAGAGGAGGAAGGCAGCCAGTGGAAGCCTTGTGCACATGCAGTGGTTATGCCCTCCCTGGATCCATATGTGCCCCTGCAAACCAGATCTTTTCATTACAGTTTGTAACCATTAAATGACAGCTTGTCCTACCATGGGGCAGGGCAGCCACCATCAGGTAACCAAGTGTTCAGGGTCTGCCGTACCCTCCCAAGCAGTGAGCACCCATATGCAATCATGCTCATATCAGGGATGGAGAAACAGGAGGAGGCAAGTAAAATGCAAACCCTGCAGGAGGCTTAGCTGCTGCCCTTGCAGGAAGGGGACTCCTTGCAGTGCAAATCCAGCCCTGTACTAGAGACCAGGGCTGGGGGCGTCTGGGGCATCCCTCAGAGCATCCTGGGGCCGGGCAGAGCGCGGCAGGCACAGCCCCTACTGTGGGGCTGCTGTGCCGGTAGTGCTCGCAGCCGCTCTGCATCCACGGCACAAAGAAACCTACAGTGATTGGCCTGGTCTAACCAGCCCAGCTACTGCACAACCAAGGTAATTATCTAGGGGGACTTTAGCTGCCCACTGGAAAAACAGAAGCCGGGCTTGGAAACCAGTTGCATCATGAACGATAATGGTGCTGACAGTTTTAAAAGCGCTTGGGGACTTTTTAAAACGCAGCTAACCCGTCTGAGAGAACCTTTCATAGGGCAGGAGCCACAGCCGTGCAGGCGGGAAGAGCCAGAGCGCTCCGGGGAAACAAAGAGCTGCTGCCACGTTGGGCCCTCTGCCTTTCCAGATTTACCTCTCCCTGGGAAAATGCTGTATTATGATGCTGCCCAAAGGAGCAGGCACACTTTCAAGGCAAGGGAAGCCCAGAAAACGCAGTGCTCCTCATCAAGGTACGGCCATCTAGTAGGGACTCCCCTCGCTTGTTAAGAACATCTTGTCTGTATCTAAGGGCATCTATACAGCAAGGCAGCAGTAACAGCTTGGAGGCTGTGGGCACTCACCCGTATTGGACGGGTGGTTAAGGTGCCCCTACACACTTAAACACATTTCCTTGCTAAATTCCCTGCGGTACATTAATTTTTACTGATTGCTAATGGCTGCCTGGCTGTCTCTAAGGCAACTGGTCCAGTTATTATTAATTTCCAGGGTAGAAGAACAATAGACATCCATTTATCAGTGAGGTACAAAACAACAGCCATTTTTTGTTGTTGTTGCAAACTGGTTTTTAACTATAGAAGTCCCACACTGATTGCATTTTGAGTCATTTCTTGCCGTAAAAAGTCCTAACGGACTTGGGGCAAGAATTTGAAAGTGAAATTGAAGTAGTGCTCAGGAGAAATTTCAGTCTCCTTCAGTGAATGAATATGAAGGGAATGCAATTTTTCAGATGTCACTGACCTGTTTTAGACCCTTTCCTTGCCAAAAAATAATTCCCTAGGAAAATTCATTTGCCATAACATGATTTTTCTGGAAGGATCAGTGAAAAAAAAATTCAGAAGAGAAAGTTTAAATATAGGGTTCGTGAGTTGCTTTTCACTCGATGCAGGAACTCGATGCAAGCAGAATAAATGGCTTTATGTCAGTGCTATAACCATTTCTGTTCAGCCCGCAGGCCAGTGAGAAGAAAAAGTGACCCAAGAAAAAGTTAGCATGGCCTTAAATCTTTTGTGACATGCACTGTCCGATAGGGAATCCTAAAATACATACACTCAGCTGGCTTTAAATGCATTTCCTTGTGCGTGTTATAATGGAAATCTGCTGGGTTTTGCATGCCCTTGATTTGATATATTTTGGGGGACAAAGTCTCCACTGGCATAACTGTTTTGTGGCACTGGACTTACTCACAAAGACAATTCAGTCTGGTGTGTTAAAGGCATGGTTAGGAGAACATAATCACGTGATAGATTAAATTACCCCATAATGCCATTTCTTGCCTCAGAATTGAGATCTAAAGGAACAATTTGCAATGGAAGTAGATGGATTGAACAATTTTTGATGTCACAAAATTCACTGGTAGTGTAGGTTTATTTAACACTATTTAAGTATAAATAATTTGTATGTTTGTTTTAATAACTATACTTACTGTCTTGTGTCAACTGACAAATGCAGATTAGTATATAGTGTATATTATACAGAGCAGTAATATTTTCGTATAGCCCGTCTTTGTCAGGCTACAGTATTTAACAGTCGCTGAGTAGTGTCTCAGTTTCATATTTACACATAATTTTGCAAACTTGCAGAGGCTTCATTATTGCAGGGTGGTACAGGAAATACTGGGTGAGTAAGTGTAAAAGAGTGATAGTAGCAGAGTGGGCTTTTTTTTCAGATTTTTTAAGGTATGGGGTGTTTTTTCCTTTCTTTTTTTGAAATTGTGACATTACAGAAAGCAAACGCTAGTTTACAGGCAATGGGAGTGGCTAGTTGCCACTGCTGATGCCTACTTGAAACTATAGTTCTGCCTGAAATACCTGTACTCTTTCATTTTTATTATGTTTCAAAATTAAGGTAGAAATTGAGAAAACATTCCAAATTGCTTTATAGTCTTCATTTTTTTAACAAGACTTAGTCACATTTCTTAAAATCTCAAAATTCCTATTTTTCATTTATGAGAAAATTTTTATTTCCAAACATCTTTCCATTTTTTTTTTCAGACTACCAATTTCCTTTTCCCTCTGTGTTTCCTGTGCTCTGTACTTCTGTGTATTTACTGTAAAATGGAGTTTCTTTGTAAAATGCTTTGAAGAGGAAGAATTACATACATTATATGGGAAACCACTATCATTAACATTGATTTACTAGAGCATTTTGAGAATACTGAGGTTGAATTTACATATTTAACTGCAATCTCAGCCTTATTCACAGTTCTTCAATGTACATAACTTTGAACTGAGACTTAATGACTTGCGTAAGTTCTGTACCAAGAAGACACCTAGGTGAGAGTTACAGATATGAGAGAGTTTTAAATTATGGGGTATTTTAGGTTTCTTCTGAACAAAGTTATAATGCCACAGTGAATATATTAGCAATTTCTATTTGAAATCAATGGAACCATTTGCATGACGCCAGTGCAAGGTTCAGTCAAGACCCTTCTATAGCTGAGAGCATGTTTTATTACCGGTGAAATAATCGGGGGATTCCGGTAGATAAAAAGTGCTAATAGATAAAAAGTGATACTAGTCAGTATACCTGCTACAAATCAGTTGGTGGTGGCTGAACCCAACAGTACAGAAGACTAACCTAGAGCAATATGTTTACCTGCATTCATCCACAAGCATAAATCCTCAAAAGTCACTGAAAGCCTCTTGCAAATTATCTATTTGATTGTATCACTCAATTTTTGCACTATGTCAACTGAATAAGTAGTCAGCCATGCAGGAAAGAGAAATGATACTGTACAATTTATTAAACTAACACAACACAGAACAATTTTGAAGTTTCAATATTTGCTACAAATTATCCACGAGCTGTTCATAAAGGTAAACCAATTCACCATATAATTTAAACAATCTCTACTGTTCTATAAAGAATATACTTTAATAAAAGAGCATGCATGTTGCAGATAATCCAGCATGATGACAGAACATCCAGCAGGACTCCTTAGGTAATTATTATAATATTCGTATTTCCCAGTGTGTTACTTTCTGCTATGCTGGGGTTCATCTGTTTAATATCTGGGGGGTGTAAGGATGAAAACTACTCATCCCTACTAATATCTCATGCCAAGGGTCTGGAAATTTTGATCAATTTAAGAATGTCCAACCAGTCAACACGGGCAGTTCTGGGGGGGCAGGGTGTTTTCCAAGGTTTCTGACAAATGAGCTCTTCCCTGTCTCACAAATTACCTCTTCTTGTGATTCCGGTGGTGGAGGTATCCCCTTACCTCCCACTAAACTCATCATCTTCTGAGGAAGCAGCCCCCTGCAACTTCCGAAGCTCTCTAGAGAGTCGATCTCTCTCCCATGCTTAAAAAGAAACTTTTCAGTCTGAAGTCCCATGGGAAATACTTTGTTAGGAAAGGCGGGGAATGAAAGGTGTTAAATCATTCACACTATTAGCTCGAGTGGCTACTGCAGCTGGTCCAGTAAATGCCAACCCAGCCAAAGCTCAGTCATTTTCTCTCTCACACACATTCTGTATAGTGAAACAAGAGTGTCTGCAGATTTATTAGCTTGTATATAACACTAAATTGATGAAAACATCCTCTAGGCAACTTCATCTACTTTTCACTTGCCATGTTCCCATGACAGTGACAACTTGTTGTGTTACAGCTGACCTGTCAGCCTCAGCTACTCCCTGTTCATTGGAGGCTGTCTGTCACTGGATGTATATGAAACGGGAGGTGAGCAGAATACAACAGGCAGTTATACACACGTTCCTCCCGAACAACCTGCTTAAAAACTGGCAAAGCTGACAGTGGAGAGATTATTGTGGAACCTTCACGAAGATTCATCCAATATATAAGTCTGTTCTAACAGATGAATGATATTGCTGCAAACATTTTCACCTAGCTGTAAATAATCAAATTTCTTAAGCCGGCAGTCCAAAAATAGCAGCTCTGGGCATTTTCTGCTTTTGAAAATCAGTGGTGAAAGGGGCATTCATTAGATCCTCTTTTCCAGATAGAAAGGTGGCCAGCACAAATCACACATCAGGCAAGGAGTGCATGCTCCATTGTTATTGCAGATGTGCCAATCCCTGGAAACAAAAGATTCGACACCGTCTAGGAACCAGCTCCCCGTTAGTTAGCAATTCAGAATGACTTCCAAAAGCAATCCCTTAGCCTCCAATGATATCTGTCTGACAACTACTTAATCTCGGCAAGAGCTGCGTTAAACCAGCCTGTCATCATTGCTACCTCTCAGGTGTAGCTTGAAAAGGGAGAAAGAGAGAGAGATCTATGAGTTTCAATCACTTAGAAGAAATTATAACTTTTTAGAAGGCTGTATGCAGATAGCATTTACCATATTGAATGGAAGATGACAGTTACTATATAGACAGAGTGGTACAATGCAAAATGCCAGCTTCCAGGTGATTCTATCCCATCTCCGAGGCTGTCGGGAGCTATCAAATTAATGTTGAAATAATTGTCACTTGTGAATACCTGCCAGTGTAACCAAGTGGGGTATTTAAAAAAAAAATCCCAATTGATCAGCCTCACAAAATGTTCTGAATACTTAAAGAAAAAAGTTTCACTGAGGTGTGACGCTGTTACATATTCATTTCAGCAAAAAGATTTTTTTTTAAGACAGAAGCAAAAATGAAAGTATTTAAGTTACCTCATTGAAGAAGTGTTAATATCATCAGTGATTCTTTGATTATTTAAAATTCAGCTACTTTTACAATAAAAGAAGCAAATAAAAATTAGCTAATGCTTGAACCTCTTGCTACTAGAGTCATTTGCAATAAATCTTGATGCCCTTCTCTCTCTCTGTCTCATTGCTATAAAAACTCTCACTTTGTTGAAGTTCCCTTTTATCTCTGCACATCCTTACAGGGGTTTTATTGGGGTTAATAGTTTTTCTAGGTCCTATTGCAGCAAACTGTTAAATGTTCTTGGTGTCTAACTTAACGAAGAGCAGGGGTAGATCCACTGTGTCACTCCAGTCCCATTCTTGTTAGCATTTTATAATAAATGACAGCATGGGAAACTATATTGTCTATTCATGGTACACATGCAGCAACAGCAACAGCACTGCACATTTTCTCTATATTGACTTACCAATGTACCTACAGGAAAGAAGAAAGGAATATAGTGTCTGTGCTGTATCAGAGCACTCCCAGCTCCCACTGAAACCATGCTCGGTATTCGGCAGGTTTGAATCTTTGACATTTCTTCTAAACCTCTTTAAGGTACCAGGTTTCACTATTCCCCAAGCACACCTTATTACCCAGTACATGGCAAATGATTGCATCCTCCTCTTTCAGACATGTCTCTCACCCCTTCACTCTTTGCCTTCATCATTTTGCAGAGGACTAAATGCAGTGCACCCTGAATGAGCTGCATTTGAAAGCTGCAGCCAGTGCTGAATTCAGCAGACAACTTCTTAGGAGGCAGTTCATGTAGGCAGGACATTGTACCAGTGCTCTGTGACCTGTGCTGGCCGTCACATGAATGCCAGGAACAATCTAAGGTCCCAAAACACAACTACCAACCCTTCAGTCATCTGGTCCCTGACTATGTGAGGAAGCACAGTGCTCTCAGTGATAAAGTAGCAAGACGTTCAGTCTGATTTTCATCGAGGCGAATCAAGTTTGCTTTCCTCCTGGAAGGCAAATATGCTCTTGTGCTCATTGTTCCCCAGTCCATCGGTCTTTTCACTTCTACATTTGACCTCAAGGCTGGCCAGACATGTCATGTCTTGTAAGCCATCAGCTGGGGGAGTTTTAGTGGGCCATGAGTCAAGGCACTGGATACCACTGTGTAGAGCCCACATGCTAAATCACAACACAGGCTGAGGCTGTCGAACCATACAAATGATCTTGGAGCCTCACAGTCCTCTGATAAAGGTTCCTCTGTCTCTCTTGACTTCCTACAAGCCAGACATCTAAATTCTGTTTTCTAAGCTGATAAACTGAATTCTCTGTATAAGAGCTCCTGCACTTCAACTGATATGAGGTCTACTGAAATTAATTCTCAACTACTGGATATTTACAGTAAATTAACTATCTCTTCCTTATCTTATTAATCATGTTAAGGAATACCTAAAGCTATTTTCTCTTTTCTGATATGCTGAAACAATTCTTATAACTTGGGCGACATTCTGATTTTTGTATTCTGGAGCAAACTGGAGCCATTCCATATTTATACTAGCATAAATGAAATAACATTTTGATGCGTGCATATATATGAGCATGGACAGAGAAAAGAAAATCTGCCAGCAGGGATTTATTTAGGAAAGTTATATGAAGTATATCTGTATGCTCACACCCATGCATTTACATGATTAATACATGTTGTATTTATTTGTTACATGTGCATGCATGTTTCTATTCCTCTTTATGTGTAGTTAATATCCCACAGTGACATGCAGAGAAGAAAATAAAGGGCATGTTCCACATTTTCAATTTCAAGCCGTATATCTCCAAATTTTGGAGTGACCTTTGCCGAGGGATGGGCCCATGCTTAGGAACTTTTCCCTTGGAAGCCCTACCCCACAAACTCCCTAACACTGTCATGACAAAGGCAGCAGCTGTTTTCCCAGGCCTTTGCTGAATTATTCCAGCAGATTAAAATATACATGTATATATTTATGCCGACAAGAAGGAGGGAAAGTGCAACTTCTAGTCAATGCCTAAATTTCCTGCCTCCGAAGCCCAGCTGGAGAGCAGGAGTTATAACAGAAAACAGCAGCACAATTAGCTGGAGTTCTGTAGCTGTCTGCAGCAGACTGCTTGCTCCTGTCTCTCTATAGGTGGTCTCCCAGTTCATCAGTTCATAAATAAGTAATTTGAAATGTGTTCCTGGGGGAAATTTTCCTCCTTCTCTCCTGAACAGACTGTACTCATCAGTTTTCCTGTTCTCCAGGTACCTGGCGTTCTCATTTATAATGGCCAGAGGAACTATGCTGTTCTAATTCTTGCTTCATTACATTTCCTAATGCTTGTTTTCAGCAGCTTCACAACTCCACATTTCTTTATATATTGATAAAAAAAACTCTTTGCATATATTATTTATTGGCACTTTCATGTTAGCTTTACTGCTGATTTAAATGGAATATTTTTACATACAAAGTAAGACTGTGAAGTTGGTTTCAGGTCTGAGGCTTAGATATTTTGATTTAAATTATGTGGGGGAAAAAAAAAAAAAAACAATCAGCAGGAGAAATCACTGTCACTGGCCATTTCCCTCCCCTCCTCATCACACAATATCCAGACAGATAGTTAGCACATACCAATGCTTCAGTAGAAAGGAACATTTTGTACTTTAGAGAAAAACACAGAGGCCAGATCAAACGCTTATGGACCCAGTTTATAAAGGTCTTTAGGTAGTCAAGGATGCAGCAGGATGTACAAAACCAATGTGGCACGTAAGTGCTTAATCCTAAATGAACAGCAAAGGAAATCAGGCACCTAATTCACTTAACTCTTTTGTAAATACCTGTAAGTGCTTATTGGTAAGTGTCCATGTTCTCTATGAAAAGCTAGGTCCATTGGCACATAAGAAAAAATGACTTATATTGGGTTGAAGGAATAACAATGTTAATACAAGTGCTTATGTAAAACAAAGCAGCCTGAACCATGGAAACGTGGTAGCAAACAGCCAGGTTAAATATTTTTGAAGTTTTGTTGAGTAAACTAATTATATAACAATAATGACCCTCATCACCAGACCGCTCGCAGTGGTCACATCCCATCCTGCGTGAGGATGTGCTAATGCCTGCTGTGACCACACACAGCCTTGCTGAAACCCACAGCACTCAGGAGGGTTCAAGGAAGAGCCGGTCATGACATTGTTGGTGTCAAATGCGGTGTGCAGATGTCAACACTGGTAAAGAAGCCAAATTGTCTCCTGGAGATACATTTCTGAGCTCCAAGTCACCTTCAGAGTTGTGAAGACCAAGACTTTAAGATTCGATTGACCACGATAGGCGGAGATTTGACTCGCTGACTTGGGAGGGCTCTTCTCCATGTTCCCATGAAACAAAACCCCCTGACCTTTAACAGCGACCAACGAATGCCTCAACACAACTTGGTTTTGTTCATGTGACTTTAACTGGTCTGCTTTTCATTCCTCTGTAGAACAAAAGGAAAATGTTGCAACCTCGAAAGCCACCGTGAGATGGAATTGCCGCTCCCCGGGAAGTCCAGGTTAGGTAGCGACAGACCCTGAAGTGGAATTAGGGATGCAAGCCAAGAGCATGTCTCTGTATTGCCTGGAATTACCATGATTTTATATTGCTCTTTTTGGACCTAATCAAAGACACCCATTGACTTCAATGGATGATCGATCAGGCTTTGCTTTTTGCCATATTACACTAATCAATGGCTCTAATATATTACACAGAACAGTTCACCAAATGACAGATTTAGAAGCATCTATCTTTTCCCTTAAGAAATTACCCTGAAAACACCTAATGAAGAAGCACTTATTACTGCTTCTAGCTAGGGCCGAATGTTGCTCTTAATTAAATCAGTGGAAATTCAGAATCGTGCCGTTGAGTTCAATAATTGGCTTGTGAATGCCAGTGATAATTTTGATTTTCCTATATTTCAGAAGCAGCTGGAAACTTTCACTGAAAAGATTTATTTTATATAAGGGAACACTTAGCTTACCATTTTCTTTTAGTTCTTTGAAAGGTCTATATAATTAGATATATTACTGGTCGGTTGGTTGGTTACTGGTCAGTTTATTTTTAAAGCAATATGAAAAATATTTTAACTTTTAAAAATAGAAGGGCTGCTCTGTAAACTGAACTGAGCAACCCTAAATAGCAAGCCAGTATTTTTCTTTGATGAAAGAATCCACATCTAGTTAAGCAAGCTGAATTCAAGTCTAGTCCTTTTTCTGCTCTATTAGACAAAAATCATATCACAATCAATGTAGCATTGTCAAGTTCAAGTCTTCAGGCACCATGAATCAGGTCCTTGAATCTGATGAGCTTTGCTTAAAAAACATACTTACAAATATTTGGAATCCTTTTCTGCTTTTATTTAAGGTTGCACAATGATTAACCAGAGTTCTTCCCCCTGCCAGCATATTTTCTGCTTTGCCACAAAAGCAGGTATTTACATGATGCCTGGAGCTGGAGATTTAAGAAACATTTTAACTACTTTGACATCCACGGTCATGGATTATACAAGAATAATAACAAAAAAATGCAAAGCCAAGAACTGATGACAATTGCTATTTTCTAATGGTTATTAAAATTATTCATAATTAAAATAATCTTTTTTTCACCTGGGATTTTCTTTGGTGGAAAGGGAATTTTGTCACCCAGCTGATACTAAATTTCAGTGGTAGCCTTAATTATTTGCTGGTTACCTGCATAGCTTAGCAGCCACAGCTGGGGCTAGATTTTTCAAAAGAGCTCCCTTCCCATTTTAGCTCTTGCAATGAAGTATATGCTATTGGATTCTGCCTAAACTTTTGAAAAAATATTATTCTTAATGGGTACAGAAAAAAGACAGTTGTTGTTTCTTCTAAAGGCTGAACTAGCAAAGAAAACAAACTTAGAGAAAAGGCTGGAAAGAAATGTTTTTAGCAGACTACTTGCAAAATGAAATCAAAACATATTTCAGAGCCTTTCCTTGAAAGGGATGGGGCGGGAGGAGGAGGGGGAGCAGGAGGCAGACAGGCTCCAGCAAAGCACGGATGCTTTATTCCACGACAGGCAGGAATCTCTGTGAGTGCAGGTCTCTGCTGCACTTCTCACTTGGGCAACTTGTTTTCAAGTTTCAGTAGTTCCCATATTACAACAGCCCAACACGTGCACGCGGGGATGTTGGCAGAGAGAGAGAGGGGCAGAGGGAGCAGTGCAGTATTGGCACCCGACAAATCTTGCAGATAAATGGTGCAGAGTGCAGAAGGAATTGGCTGTAGCACCCCTCCTCGCGGCGGCCGCACGGGCAGCCCCATCGTCATGCTGGCAGCAGCCGCTTTGCCGCCGCATTGTGCAGCTCGGTGTGTGCCGCTTGGTCCCCTCTCACCGTAATATTCCAGGCAGGGAAGACACCAAACATGTTACTTTGCTCCAGGAGCGCCTTATCTAAAGTCCTCCTCAAAAGAGGAAATGAGCCTATTTGCATTTTCCTACTGAAGCATGGAGGAACGTTTCTCGTTACATTATACTGTATGCTCAGGTTTGCCCCAGGCCTGCTTGTAGGCTAGAAGAGCTCTGAAAACACCTGTATCCTTCGCATTTAAATGCACACTTCAGACAAATCTTTTTGGAGGCTTTCAAAAGAGATAGACTAATATTTTCCCATGCTTACATGTATTTTTTTCTATGAGATTGCTGAAGACAGAAATTAACTACTTGATTCCCACATATTCCCCTTCCTTGGATCACTCTTTTATCTGTAAAAGCTTCCCTCTAGGTTAGGCTTTGGCTGAGTGGCTTTCTCCACAGGAAAAAAAAAAAAAAAACAAAAACAACACAAACCTTTGGAAATGCACCGTAACTCAAGCATCTGTCATATACCTGAATGAAAGATTCAAGGGGACATTTCTATTGGGAAAGACTTGGCACGTTGCTTATCAGAAAATTCAAAATCCATTAAGCCATCCCTCTCCTATGGATTTATTCTCTCTGTTGAAAACATCCTGAAAATTTATTACAGCAAGGAAAGCTACCACTTCAAAAATGGTTCAAGGCAGCTTCCCTTCGTGTGGGGCTGTTCCCTGCTGCAAAGGCTGGAGCGATCGTTGGGACTGGATCCAAATTTTACTGAAGTCAAGGCAAGGATCCTTACATGAGTCCATGTGCATCCATCCCAGGCTGGGTGGAGGAGAAGCTTTTCTGTCTACAACTAATTGCATGCACAAAAAATTCTGCCTGGATGAGAGTAAAC
Source organism: Balaeniceps rex (assembly GCA_013401315.1). Classification (NCBI taxonomy): domain Eukaryota; kingdom Metazoa; phylum Chordata; class Aves; order Pelecaniformes; family Balaenicipitidae; genus Balaeniceps; species Balaeniceps rex. The sequence continues at coordinate 120,584 of VYZW01026299.1, forward strand.
CTGGCAGAAACACTTCAAAGGACCTGAGCTTAAAGATCAGTGGCTGCTTTAATAAGTGGTGCCTATGGAAAAAGCTGGGTGCTCTCCCCATGCCGCAGGAAACTGAGTTCCCCTGCTCCGATTGATGCACTGCCTCTCCCTGTGCCTGGGAGGCTCCCCCCCTCCTCCGTGACTCAGTTTCCCCATCTTGTAAAACTGTGAGGCTAATCCTCTACCGAAGACACATTGTGAGGACGCCTTAAGCAGCATCGCCCAAGAGCTGTACACTATGGTGAATATTATTATTTACACTTGGACTTAATTACACAGTGCATGTACATGATTGTGCATATGCACATGTGGTTACCTTGGTGACAGCTTTATTCTGATATGAAGTCGCCATAAGAAAACACCATAGGGGATTGGCAGGAATAAGGCCAAGAGACAAATTAGTTCCCATCAGTATCAGCTCGCGAGAGCCTGATGCCAAGTTATATAACAGGGGGCAAAAAGTCAATGTTCTTTCCCTGTGTTTTTTTGGTAGAACGCAAATGTCCCTAAGTCTTCCCTCTCCCATCATATTTTAAAGCAGTTTCATTAAGGATAGAGTGAGGATTTTTCCAATGCATTCAGTAATTTCCCACTCTCTCCCTGAAATGATGATTTCATGTGTAACTGGCAGGAGATGAAATTTCGACAGATTGAATCTCTCTCTCTCCCCTCTGCGCGCGCATACACACACATTCTTTCAGTCCCCAGATAGAAAGTGTAATTCCCCTATATAAAAATGGGGGAAAAACATTTTTTTTTCTCTTTTTCAAATGTGTAACATAGTTGTGAAGGCTAATTATAAAATAATGTTTATACCTTGGAGACCAAGACAGGAGGTTACGAAAATGCTTTAAAAGTCCCAGTGCTGCAATAGAAGAATTTCATTAACAGAAACAAAGCAGAGCTGGTGAAAGTTTGAAAAACAAAGTATGCAAAACATTAAAAAAACAAAGCCAAATCTATTTACTGGTCTGGTACATATCAAACTTTCAAGGTTCACAGTGATTCCTTCACATTCCTAAGTGAAAAATACAATTAAAAGGCTCATTTTTGTTCCTAAAATCTTGGCTTTGAAATGCACAATGGGTTTTTCCTTTCAAGTCTGGAGGAAGTGCGGTGCTGACTGGTTCCCAAAGAGGTTTCGATGATGATATCCCACCCAGTACCCCGCAGGATAAGGCTCTGTGTAACCCAGGCTGTGCAGAGAGTCTCTGCAGCAGTAACTCCTCCAGGAGATAATCTGCTAACACAGGCTCGGGGTACACACACTGCAGAGCCAATCCTATCCCCCGCATATAACAAGTTTGCCCTACGTGATTGTCCGATGGACCCGGTGACGAGGAGATGAACCCTGACAGATGTAGTCTTTATCACGGAGTAAAATAGGCTCACAGCAGTGTCCCGCCAACATGAATGTCACATTTTATGAATTGCCGTATTGCATGCTGCAGTGAGCACTGCCTGCCTGGGCTTCAGGCAGGCAGTAACAACCCATCTCTCCCCCTTTACAGCCTCAGCTCACTGCCTGCATCCTCCAAAAGTAGCAAATAAGAGCAGAACCAGCAGCATCTGCTTCTCCGCAAACTCATCACCCTTAAGGTTCAGAAATAATGTGAATGTAATACAAACAAACCAGAGGGGTTAGACTGTCACAGTTTAGTTTGCCAGGACACCTAACAAGGGTAACACGGGCTTGAGCGGAGGAAGCAGGGACCCTGGCCCATGGTAGCATGACCACAAAACAGAAAAGGGGGCTGCATTCCCCTCCGTGGGCCCCCACCCACAGCAGCACCCAGGGTCAGCATGAAGCCCAAGATGGGCAGGGTCCCACCTTGGTCCTCAAAAGGACCATACTCTTAGTGTCACCTCCACCAACTGCAAAGGGCTGAAACACCACTCCAGTTACAGAAAATTAAGATTGACTGGAGGCAATCAGTTGTGCTGACTCAGCTCAGACAGGCACCGCTCCATCACATGTGTAACATCCTCATGCAAGATCAAGCCACCTGGGAGGGCAATGGCAACGTTAGCAGGGAGGATTGGTGCTAACCCACCCTCTCCATCCTTTTAGAGGCTTCTTCAGTGGGAAAACTCGTCATGCCAGTCAGTGTCTAACTCAGTCAAGCCAAAGCTCTAAATACAGTATTAGCAGAGGCTAAATCAAGCAGGAAAGAGGGGTTTGTTAAGGTTCATTCAAAATAGGCAAGCATCATTGTGCTGTCAAATGAGGCAAAAATCTCAGCAGGGTGGAAGGCCTGGGTTTGTGTACATTTCCACACAAGCAATTCAGATGTGTTACGTTTGAAGTGGAAATAATAGTCTGGGAAAGATCTGAAAAATTAACAATGGTTATATACCTTAAAGCCAGAAAGAAGGAATTCAGCTTGCAGTGTCTTGGCATGGGAGCCATCAGTTCGTCCTGTGTCCCCACAGTGCCCTGACCCACTGCTCACCCTCCTGCACAGCCAGGCACGGAGGACCAGCGTGGCTCATACCACTGCACTGCAGACAGTGCAAAATCCTTCTGCCCAGCCTTATGCAAACACCTCGCTGGCTCCTAATGCCCCGGGCTTGAGCGCTTGCTCCCACTGAGACACCCAGGCCTAAGGCATGGGCAATATTAATAGCTGCTTTGGTTGGGAAGTGGCCATGATATAGGCAGGGGCATGGCCCAGTAGGCTAGATGGAGAGCTATGAAACAGACACCTGCAAAAAGCATCAGAATTTGGGGGGGGGGGTCTTGTTTTTTGTAAGTGTCACTTCTGGAAATGCACTTCTTGAGGTCGGTGGGAGAACTGTCAGGTTATGAAATAAGGAAAGATCCTGACCTCTGGGACACTGGGAGAGCTCTTCCTTTCTCTCCCCTACAGCTGCAGATCCTGGCATCCCTTGGAAGGATCATCCATAGACAAAGAGTGCTGTTTTTTGGGGGACCTGACACTGCTATTCATTTTGAGGGGTCTGCCCCTTGCAGGTAAACTTTGAGCTTTCCTTGGACTTCTTTTGCCTCTTAAATGACCCCTCCTGCCTGAAACTGAGGAAGCCCAATGGTTGGGATCACTAGACTCAAACATCCGCAGTTTTTATCGTGGAAAAGTTGTGCTTAACAACCCACACTGTCACAATCTTCCTACTTGCCCACGAACCTCTCGGTTCCCCATCTGTAAAATAGGAAAAATAGCACTTTCTTAACTCCCAGGGGAGCTATGAAGGTGAAAAGCACTGAAGACCACATGGCATTCAGATGCGTTGCAGCTGGAGTATCGCAGATAGTTACGGCATGGTACTATAAATGCAATGATATATGTGTGTATACACACACACACTTTTGAAAGTGTTCAAGAGCATAAATCTGGTTTGAAATCTTGCCCTTCCCTTTAAGGTCTCTGACTACTGATTCCACCTAAAAATAAGATTAGTAAAAGATGTCAGATCCCAAGCCAAGCCAGTGTAAAAGTATTTAATTTCTTGCATATCAGAGAATTCATTTTATTTTGGCTCACAAAGGACAGTCTTTTTGACAAATATATCAAACCGCTTCCGCCTGCTAATCACAAGGGGCAGGCCGACCCATTAAAGGAATAAGATGTACATCCGTGTGACAAGCACGGTCGTTTAATGAAACACAACTAGCAAAGCTTCAAAATCTCTACCATAAAAGTAGCTCTGATTTTTTTACTGAGACTTCAATGGGACAAAATCACATTCTTAATTCTAAATATAGTCTCACTAATGCTGAAAGTTTTGCACAAAGAAAGCAGGTTGTGAGTTTTCAAAGGCACATTATTTTTTGTAGTCTTTTTTTCTGATAACTGAATAGGATTTCACAGAGCTTGCTGAATAGTTATTTGAAATTTTCTTTTTTAATGAGGAAATTCAAAATTTGTTAGGGAAAGATTTTTCCTGAATTTCAACTGATCCAACTCACGAAGGTGAAGACAAGTGCTTTGCAAAGACAAAACCCCAAATTGCAAGAAAACAGAAGTTCACACAAAGCTTCTAATGCCTTGTGCTTTTAACACCTGAGGAAAAACTCCGGGGATAATAAAATGTAAAGCAAATTGAAATAATGTTGTTAGTAGCAGAACTTTCCCATTCTTACCAAAAGAACTATTTAATTCTTCAGCATTTTTATACTTTTTTCTGGTATTGTTTGAGCAACTGTTTGGGTCTATTTGTATTTTATTGAGGCCACTTGACCTTTCCCAAGCCTATAGAGTTTTGCTCTCTATTTCTGAATAGACCCCAGCAATGGCAGTATCACAGAGACTCACGATCAGGCACTTTGTTTAAAATGAAAAGAAAAAACTGTTTAAATTTGAGCATCTTGTTGTGGGATCTGTGTCACACAAATGAGGAGAATTCCGTTCTTGAGCAAACTTGCTTCCTGAGCAAACTTGCTTTTCCTCCTTTTTAAGCAGCCTGGGAGATTTACTCCTGAGCTTACAGCAGTTTTACATCCAGATAACTTCATTAAAACCTTTGAGCTACTCCTAATTATTTACCTCGAATTTCACGAGAGGACAATCAGCCCCTCACTTGCCTTTTTTGGATATATTTGTTTATTTGCCTTGTATTTTTTCCTCTCTGCTAGAAAATGGAATAGCAAAGAGACATAAGAGAATTGTCCTTTGGAGAACATGGCTCTGGAGTTACAGCTCCTCAGAGGGCTTGCATTTGAGTCCTATAAAACTTGTCGTAGGCTCACAGGCTACTGGAAATGTTATTTACAGGCGTGAATAACACGAACAACAGAATCCACCAAGTGTGAGTTACTCCTTCCTTCCCCTCTTTTCACCTTAAAAAAATAGTTGAAGGAGAAACAAGAATGACAGCGAAGGGAATAAAAATTAGGATGAAACAGAAGATCATGTAAGAAAAATCTCTTTCTGTTCCAGTTTGACAACGTCATTCATTTGGACCAGACTGGGAGCTCAGCACCTACTGATTCAAGAGAAGAGGACAGCTCCTCTTGTGAGGAAAATGAGACATTTTCCTTGGAGATGTCTAATGTTTCTTCTGCATGGAGCTGAGCACAGTTTCTGTCAGTGAGATAGGGAGGTCCCTGTTCTAGCAACCTGCTCTGTAACTAACTTGCAGTCCCCTTGCTAATTAAAAGCTTTTGTTTCCGATCCACCCACTGAGCTGCTCCCAGGCTGGCATGACTGTGAGAGACAATTTGATTTCATTGTGGAGGAAGAACATTTACAGGGTTGGGCTTTGTTTGCTTGGAGAAAAGTCACCAGAGGAAGAGAGGGCAGATGATTGACAGCTGTCAGAGACAGGTTTGGTGCACATTAGCACTTCTCTCCTGCTCCCCACCTCCAAGCACACCTGCACAGCCAGGACTGGGAATCTGTGGAGGTTTCACTGCCCCTAAATCCCAGCCTTGGGTTCTGTGCCACATCCAATCCAGATTACAACACATCCAGGACTTGAAGACTGCCCCATGGTTGATTATTTGCTGATATTTCCTATTTAGTTTAAACCAACATACTGATTGTATCAGCCATAAAGCTTTATGGAGGTTGGTTTATTCCCCCCTTCAAATGGACTGTTCTCCTTTCTGTCATAAAGTTAATTTTATAGTCTTTGTTCATTTTCCTAATCTGCAAATTACATCCTCCTGTACTCTGATTACTTACTATTGGAAAAACAGACCTTCTATATTTCCCCTCTGCTTCCAGTTTGAATATTCTTTGCATTATCTTGATGACCTTAATCTCTTTTTTTCCTCCCACTGGCCTTTCAAGGAAGCGGCAAACGCACCAGCCACACTAACTGCGTTGGCCAGAAAAAACAGTCTCAGCTACTGCTCTATGCTCACTCCATCAGACTCCTTTCTCTTTCTTTTTCTTTCTTTTTTTCTTTTTTTCCTCTTCCCTCCTCCTCCAACAGCAAAGACTGTGGGAAGAAAGGAAACTGTGGCAGGGAGGATTTGGCATCCTTGTAGAAACCCTTCTTTTCCTATTGGAAAGGAAGGCAGTTTAATATATTAGGAAACAAGGTACTAATATGCCAGAAACTGGCCATTGAACAGCACTGCAACAAACAGGTCATTTTCTATTTAAAGATACATTCATTTTGTAAGAAGTGTGTTGATGCACATCCTCACGTTTCTACTTAAAATGGCCACAACCCAGCAGCAGGACACGCAGCACTAGGAACAAGAGGTGTCTCATGGGAATTCATGCCTGGGCGCCACTGAAGTCCTGCTTCAACCTCAAAAATAAGGCACGGGCAGGTTTCAGATTGCTCCATGTCCTCATGCTACTTCTGTTCACTGGATGAGCATCCCTAAAACAGATCTTGAGCTCTGAGTAACTGTGAAACCATACTGGCAAGCTTGGAGAAGGAAGCCCTGGGGAAAGAAAACTGATAGACAGGATGTTGCTATACGCAAGGCAAAAATGGTACACATGAGGGAATAAGAGATCTGCCAGCGCACTTGAGCACAAGTCCCATCTCCAAACCCCAGCTCTTCCTCACTGTGGGATATTCTCTACCTGTGGTTTTCAACCTTGTTCTCATTGCACATCCCTAAAAAAATGGCTGCATGTGAGCTGACTGGCTGTAAACTTGTTTTTATTTATTTCCTTTTGCAAATCCCTCCGAAAGTTCCTATGAATACCATGGGAGTCAACGGACCATGGCTTGAACATCACAGTACAGCATTCATCCTCTGCACTGGACATGGCTACTCTTTATAGGCTACAAAGTGAGGAAAACAAGCTGTACACATTACTGCCAAAACAGTGGACCCTGGTCACAGCCCACTCTGGATGGAGCATCCCTGAGCATCTCCTGTGAAGCTCCAAATATTACAGTAAACATTGTCCTTTGATGGAAACACTCACATCCTCTCTGTTGGGACCATCGGGGCCTTAACTGCGATGCCTAACCACAGCTTACAGCCAGAGGGACTTCTCTGGAAGAGGCCAGCCCAGTCCTCAGCAGCACACAGGGCATGGCAGCACCCACCAGTCTGGCAAGAAGCCTCCCTGGCCCTTCCTCTGATCCCAGCTCAGCCTCAGCTCCCTTGGGTTCATCTCACTCTTCCCTTCTCTAATCCTCTGTTCTCTCCTGCTTGCCTCTCCTCTTGTCCTGCTCCCATACTCCCCCCACCCGCCCCATTGGGTTTCTTTTCATTTTAGATCCTTCTCCTTGGTAGTCCTGTCTCTGTTTCTCTCCTCTCTTCCTTCCGACTCGCGCCTGTCTCTCTCTTTCCTGCCTTCTCTCCTCTTCGCGGGTGTAATACAGTGGGAGCTGCCGTTCAGAGTCCTGATTTGCGATGCAAACGGCAGGACTGCTCATGCAGCCCTCACTTGCAAACAGCAGCTCCAGCCGGAAAAATAAGACACCAATTAATTCTAGCAGCCAACTTTTTGCTTCAAAACCTTGCATTATTTCACATTAAAGACTGGCAGTCTCTGTCTGACAGCAAACTGCCCAGTGTCAGGAACATATTTATAGAAGGACCTATGGAAGGAAGGGTTTGGGGTTTTTTTCCCCCTAGTAAACACAGAGATACGAGGATTGTTTCATTTCAAATGCATGTGCAAATTCTCCAGGGCGCAGCGCGAGGCCAGGGCAGGAATGGGTCTTTATTTGTAAGCTGTTAGTCTTGGCAAGTCCGCAAAATGTTTTCCCCCCAAATGCATTTTACACTCATAATTACTGCATGGTGGGTTTATATCAAATCCCTATAACTTCAGATGTGTGACACAATCTAGTAAAACCTATACATAATTCACGGGCACATCTGGGGGGGGTGAGGGGGTGTTGGGAGGGTGGTTGTGGGGAGCGGGGGGCCCGGGCCGCTCCCCGGCGGCTCGGGGCGGCCTTTCCTGGGCTGCCAGCGCCACCTAGCCGGGCCTGCCTCCCCCGGCCCCGAGAGCCGGCTGCCCAAAAACATCCCTCGCACCCAAAAGGCCGCTTTTTGACCTTCCTGCCTGCGCTCACGGCCAGCAAAACTCCCAAGCCGGGGGCTCTGCGGAAGGCTGAAGCTGCGGTTACCGTGGGTCACCCCGCTTCATCGCCGCGGCTCTGCCACCGCGTCCTCCGCACCATGTGGGAAAACGGCCATGCATCTCCCCGCAGCCTGTTTTCCAGCGGCGGCTCAGCTCCAGAGTTCGTGGCCCTGGCGGACATGCTTCATTGCAGAGACAGGTTTTGTGTCTGTGTTTCTTTTTTTGTTCTTGTTGCCTTCCCGAGCGGTTATAGGTGCGCAGGAGCCGCCAGACAAATCAGAGCTGTGGGGCCATCTGGTTCAATAGCTTGTTGTGACAAATGCCCAGTGCACAACGCAGGAGAGGGAAGGGCAAGAAATGTCAGAGCAGGCATTTATTAGAAGGGAAAAAAACCCCCTTGCCTTTGCACAACATTTTGCTCGAACACCATCGTCCAGCAGACGAGCTGTGCCCTCTACGAGAATAAGGCGATGAAGTGACTTGCAAATAATTTCAAACAAGAGCCGAGCCATCCCCTGCTGAGGACAGCGAGGTGGTTGTTCATTGAGCTGGTGGGGTGCTGGATTGGGCCCAGTGTGAATTCAACTGAGTATTTCATAATCCTTTTGCAGGCAAATATTGAATATGATAATGTGGGAGGGAAGGAGAATTTCATGGAAACAAAGCTCAGGTCTCCCAGGCTGCAGAGCCTGCTAAGCTTGGAGAAGAGCCACAAAAACTCCGTTAGGTATTCCAAATACTGAATTGCTATTTTGTAAAGACTTGCCTCAGAAATTAGAGCTACATTTAAAAGAAAAAAACAACCATGAAACAATTGTGCAGGTAACGCCATCTCTTTCACCCCCTGCTCTCTGCCACTTCTTAGCAATGGTACCTAAGCGTTGCAGTGAGAGCGCTGTGGAAGTGCCTTCGACAGATGTGTACGTTTGCCTACTGCCTTTCTTGTCTCATGACTATAAGGTCTTAACATAGTAGTAGAGCAAGTTAACTGGCCTGACCTCCCCTGCTCCAGGGAGCATTTATCAGGGGTGCCGTTTCCAAGTTGGATATTAGCCACCAAAGACAGTTGAACCTAACGTGCTTTCTTGCGCCATTCTTCACCCTAAATGAAGGAGTCTGGGGCAAAGTTGATGAGGCCAGCACCCATTTCCAAGGGTGTTAACACAGGTGGAAGTGATGGGTTACCCACCTTGTGACTTAGTATCTGCTCTGCCTGACTCCACTATAAACCACATAACCCAACCAGGACACTTCACAGCCTGAAGAGTCAAACAGGACATTTCCTAATTGATTGCCACATGAGAGAGGCACCCCATCTCTTACACCTCACTGAAGACAGGTGAAGCTCATGCTAAGCCTGTGTGCACACAGTCAACAGTCCTCTGCTGAAAGAGTGGCTCCGAAGTTCTCACCATCAGCTTCGGAAATAAAACATGCTTGCTGTTTCTTTCCTAACTGAGATGCCTGCTGACCTCTTCTCTCACGTAACATAAAACTTTCACACTTCAGCTTCTCTGGGTTTCTTAAAGTAACACTTGGAAACACAAACCAGTCAACACCTCAGGGAGCCAGGGCACTTGGCTGAGGCATTGCACTGCTGTTGTTAAGCCAGAGCTCCAAAACAGGAGCCAGATGACTGGGCAGTGGAGACTTGGGACAAACGCAGATGAAGGCTTCTTGCTAGGCAATACAACCCACGGATCAGTGGCGCTGGCCACTGCTGCTTCTCCCGGACACCGTCCAGGTCACTGTAGTCAGGCTTTTCACCTCCTCTGCACCTCTGATTCCTGTTCAACATTTTGCCTGCCCCTCTCCTCAGCCGCCTTCTCAAGAGAAGCCTGAAATGCTCCATTAACACCACTGGTAGAGCTGCATCTGACATTTGCTGAGCAGAGAGAGTATAACTGGAGAAGATCTTGGAAACTGAGTGTCCTCGCCTGTAGTACTTGCAGTGAGAGGAGAAACGAGACTGAGCTCTGGCTTACCTGGGCTGTGGTCAAAGTACCATTGCCATAGAACTGGACCTGCCATGACAGATTCCTTTGTGGTGTGGAAATCGCCATCCACCTTTAATTCTGGGGGAAACAGGAGTGAAAAAGCTGATTGCTCTGGATTTCTGTTTCCCAGCATTTTCTGGGATACTTCACATGCTGTGTTCCTAGCATTTAAAAGTGTGATAAAGCCATATGCTCAGTGGGAAGAGATTCCTTTGCACTTTGTACGGCGAGTTCTTGTTCATGAGGGGCAGCTGGGGATGCCCTGGCTCTCCCAGGTTGGTGTTGTGCTTTGTGGATCACACACCACAGTGCAGGGAATGGTGGCCGGGTCAGGGAGCTGCCATCAGCACACACGCTCACAGCGCGCACACTAGGAGCTGAATATTGATTCCCAGCAAGTATTGCATCACCAGACTCATTTTTGCTTTTCCCCTTGTCCCACGAAGCCTGAACTGTAGCTCAAATCCCAGAATGCTCTTATCAGCGTTTCTTACTGCAGTGAAAGTGCAGTTTTGTTCTAAAAAGGAGCTCTAGAAATAGTATTACTGGGTTCCACATTTACTGTATCTTAGTGACTTCCCAGAAAATTGTCTTAGCTTGCACACAGAGGATTGCCTTTTTAGTTGCAAATTAAACCTTAGATCTGAAAGTGACTTTGGGTTCTTTCCGTCACCACCAGGAATAAAGAGTCTGCAACTGCAGCTTTGCTAATTGTTCTGTCAATTACTGCAAATTAATTTGCTTGTATTTATTTATCACTGTGCTATCAAAACTGCACTCAGAGCTATGCAATACACCAATAAAGACAGCCTTTGCTGTGGGAACCTTGCAGCTTTATTTTGGTTTGCTCAAGAACTACTCTATCTGCTGAACCTGCAAGGAAGGCAAAGGAGGTCAGGGCCTAATCCAGCACCCACTGGACTGGCATGAGTCAGAATTGGATCTGCCCTCTGACAGCTTAGGCTCTGATTATGAAAACCAAAAATTTTTAAGAAAATGTTATTTTTTATAAAGATTTTTTTTGCCGTGGTCCCATCATTTTAAATGGGCAGAAAACAGAATTATAAGCAACCTCCCTGAGCCAAATGAGCTTCTTCCTTTTACTATAATTATGCAAACACTGCTAGGTGAAGTCAGGTGAACAGTATATAAACCCAGTTAATATAATAATGACACACGTGATTGTGTGTAATGTGGCAGGCAATTGTACACTAAACAGGAGCATTAGTGGTCACTGCACATGATAACTCACTGTGACACCTCTTATTTTCCACTGTATAGAAAGAAAGAAAACAGAATAATATACTTCCCCATGGCTCCCCGTATTTTACAAAAAGCTTGTCATTAAAGAAGTGTAATTTTCTATTCCATTCTCGACAGACGGTTCTTTTGCATAAAATATTCTCCTGCTCTCTGCCCCTTACTCCCTAGAGCTTTGCTCCCAAAAGACATTAGCCCCCTTTAGAACAACCTCCGTAGGAACAAGGCGCTCCAATTCACCTAAAATTCAGGGATATCAAGTCTGACAGCTCCACACGCTGAACTCCTGGTCTAAAATGCCCTCTGCTTTTCAGATTCCCAAGAACTAAACTCTTCATTGAGAAATTCTAGTTGTTTGCATATTAGGAAACAATCAGAATCTGTCAAGTAAAATATCAATCTAGATTCTTTCCACTATATGTATTTGGGTATAAATGAATCAGATATAAAAAGTATAAAGCCTCACAAATAAACATTTTATTATGTATAACTATAATACTAAAGATATCATTCATCATCTTACAGTGAAGAACTGTTTCATAGAAAATATCTAGTCTTTCATGTTTTTATAGTGGTTGAAATATTTTGCACAAAATGCTCTTAATAAAAAATCACCTTTTCTCCCTGAAACAAAATTTGCCATTAAAAATTGTTAACTTAATTAACATAATCCATTTTCCTTGGCATTCCCTGTGTCTGTTTCTGCTGATACTGTTATTAAAGATTTGATCAGAATGATGTTACAAATTACTTTAAAATTTGTTTTCCAAAGCCCATATTTTCCTCCTGGAAAGTCCTATAAAAAAGGAAAGAGAAACTTGAAAATGGATTCTGGAAAAGGACTGGGGTTTTTTTGGAATATGTTGCAGAAAAATATTTCTTAAAGAGTTGGAGTGTAAAATAATTATAAATCCAGTACTGGGAAACAGACGACATACATCTTTTATACTGTTTTCTTAAAATGGCTTCTTTAGTTTTGACCAGCTCTCTGCATTTCTGTATCTGGGGAGGCCATGATTTGTTAGAACTTTTCAGATCATCTATCACTTCATATGCTATTACATTTTACAATACCAAGTCTTAGCTAGATTATTGCTGCCGAGAAAACACAAACACATTCATACAATATATGTGTTTATTTTAGTGCACATTATAGGTGTGCACATAGAAGAACATTCCATGGGAAATGTGTTCCTATAATATATAACTATGTAATCTACTATATATAAAGTAATGGCTACTCATAGATAATTGTATATAGGAATGATAGAGGCAAAACCCTTCATCTCTGTGCAATTTTGTTAGTGAAGGCTTTGCAAATGAAAGTTCAATATAGCCACCCTGGCTGAAGCACAGCACACATCTGAACTGCACAGTTCTTATCTCACCGGTGGCTCTTGCAAGGAGGATATGAAAGTCTCATTCTTTCATAAGAGGGCTGTGTGGAATTGAGGATTGTATGGTTCTGGGGAGACTTACTGTGTAATATCAGAAATTGCTAGACATTTGAAGACAGAAATGTCTTTCTCCTTTGAGTACTGCATCCTAAGTGCCAGCCAGAAATGATTTATACATGCTCATCCTTATTATGGACTACACATAATAAGGGCATGATAGAAATCGTATCTGCATAGATTCAGGCAGTTCCAAGAGATCTGCTGCCAGTTTTGTTTGACAAGACACTCAATCAAGTGAAAAGGTTCAAAATATTTCAGGAGGAACCTTCTGCATTTTTAAGACCCAATATTTGTATCCACATAACAGAAATCCTAAATGAGAGTAACGTTAGTCTATATTCACCCTAAGTTGCATTTTGCAAAGAGGAAAATATTTTGAGCTTGGCTGCCAGCATTTTAAAATAAACATTTTATTCATTTCATCATTTCAATAAGATCCAACACATTCCTGTTTCTTTTTTTCATCCTTGGAAGAATGTGAAACAGGATAATAAATACTGTGCTGGAAAAAGAATCTCAGAACACATTTTATATATTATATTAATTGGGCAGAGGGCATTCCATTATACTACTTAATGCCTCTACAGCTCTCTTCAAATCCTACCTGATCTTTGCAATGCAGGTCATTTTCCAAAGAAGCAGATGCATAAAGAAAAACAGAGAACTTGAGAGAATTTTATACAGAGAGAAATTATAGTGATGGGAATTGACATTCCTCAGAGTGCATCAGATTTTCCATGGAATGTTCCACTGCTCCCATCAAGGCCCAGTTCATCCAAACTTGAGCAATCCCATTACAGTCAATAAAACTACTGACACAAGTAAAGCTTCACAGGGCTTGCTTCTGATGGGCAAGGAAGGAGGGCAGGTCTTGTCCTAAAAAAGACAAAAGCAACTCAGCCTGAGGGATTGGCTTTGCTGTCTCTCAGAGAGTTAAACCCCCACCACCACCTCCCCACATCTTGAAAATCCATGGACACACAACTCATTAAGCTGCTCCTAGAAAAGCTCTTTTTGTAAGACAGTGTTGTGGAGTACAAACTGAGTCATGTGTAGGCCAAGAGGCTGTGCCATAGCAAAGCACCGAGAAGTAAAACATTCACTCTTCCAGCACTTACTGCACTGACAGCTTGATAAAATGGTTCAAGGCATAATGTTCAAACAGAGGGAGAAAAAAATTAAAAATGTAATAATAAAGTTAAATGTAACTGTTTTAAAGTATAATTCTTTGGAGAGCTCAGTTTTATGTTGGGCCGGCATTTGAAGTAGCACTAGTCATTATTAACGGGAAGCACAGATAGAGGAGATTTAAATCACTAAAGTAATAAAATCTGAACGAGGGCTAGCACCTTGAAAGGCTCTTGGAGAGAAGATTGCATACAAATGCAATTAAAACGATGCTTATAAAATACTAAGATGTTAATTGGGTTTAGTCCCAGAAGCCCCAGCAGTACAGTATGTCAGAAGTTAGCTGGTTTGAAGTTTAAAAAGAGTGGTTTAATTTGTACACCTTGTCCTAATTACGAAGCTTTCTGCAGCCTGTGTATCGGCATGGTTTATTGTAGCTTAGAGCTTTGTAAAACAAACACACACCAGTTAATTGGGTTATTGCAATGGAAAATTGGGCTGCAGAACTGAAACCTTCCTTGCTAGTGTTTTTTTACAGCTTGTAATGAACGCTCCAGCAATGTCAGGATAGACTGATTTGTAAGGTGTGCAGTTTACAACTTGGTTATACCGCTGGTCCGAAAAATAGGTGATACAGTGAAAACAAAGACTAGCACGATATAATGTTGCTGAGCTGGTGGGTTGAAGCCCCAGCTGGCTTATTTATATCTTGCAATCCCCCCAAATACTCCAGCAGGTCTGAACTCTACATTCCCACATTCGAGAAAGGACCATAATAAGGCAGGGAGAGAATACCATGGTTGTTCGAGGAGCCCGTGGAGGCTGTGAGCACCTGCTGGGGGTCTTGTGAGGTCATGTGTTTTTTCTCATAATCAGTAAATAAATACTTAGAATAAGAACGCAGTAATACAAAGAAAGGGGCAGAACAGGAGATGTTACTATTCAAGTGCTGCTCAGGACCACTCTCCTTGGAGTTCATTTGTGCCATTCAGCTGATACTCATTTCTTCGTATGAAGGAACACTTCCCAAAAGAAAATCTAGCCTCCCCCCTCCTGTCTTGCTTCAGTCCAGACTTCACGGAGTTGGGGGTCTCAGAGTACACTCCGACAAAGTCCTTATCCAGGTCATGAAACCTCCCATATGTGGTTTGCTGTTATTTATTGTTAAACAGGCTCTGAGCCTGGCACCCCTCAAACTTGTACTATAGCAAATCAATAGTTGCTTTGCAGCGGTCAGTGGATTCATCCTAATGGAAAGCAGATACCAGGAAAGGAGACTGAGACGCCTGCCATCAGCTCAGTGGCGATCACAGAAATAATGTGACCCCAGCCTTCCCTTCCCTGCTCCAGCTCTGCCATTCAAGGCCAGATACCAGGAAACAGCCTGGAAATTTGGAAATTTTATGAACCCTCAAATGCTGCAGAGGCTGGTGTGACAAGTTGGCACAACTCTGATTTAGGTCGTTGATGTGGGGACTTCCTCCAACAAAGGGAATTTCTCCTCTGCCTCCCCGGGGAACTGCACTTTATCGGTCACTTTGGGACAGGCTTCTACTGAAAAGCAGTGAGCTGCTCAGGCTCATATGGGTTTGGACCTGCCCCGCTGCAGGTCAGATCTGTGTCTATTCGGAGAAGCGTGGGAGCGCACATACCAGGGAAAGCTGGTGATACACTGGGAAAGTGGAAGAACTAGTTTTCTGCATGTTTCTCAGAAGCCTGACCGCTTCCAGGCCCCAGGCAGTGACTACAACACAGCCATGCCCAAAGTCTCTAGCTAAAATGCATGAATGGTGCAGCAGGGATCTAGAGACACTGTACATCAAGGTACAAGTCAGGGCATAACAGAAATAATATAATGTGTGACCGGTCCTACAGTCAGCAGACTACAGGACAGAGAAAGGAATGTCCCTTTGCACATCATTATCTCATTTGTATGTATTATTTACATCATTATGGGCACAGTTGGCTAGTTAGGCACTAACAGACCATTTTAATTAGTCTTCAGGTAGCAAATAAGTTGCTGAGAGGGAGGAATGATCATGCGATCAGAAATGCTAACTTTTTGCAGTTCAGGTGACATGACTAACATCGATAGATCATATACAACGGGTCTAACCTTCTGCAGTCTTGACGTACATCAGATAACTTAGAAATGTATAATAGTATGTACCTATGCAGATGAAGTTCTTACTACATATAGGAAATTGATATTGTTTTTGTATCATTATCACTGGTTATATTTGATGGGAAAATGGGAAATGCATGCTAAGAAAATCAATGTGATCACTGGTAATTCCAGGTTTTCAGGTTGCCCCTTCCCACCTTCCCCAGTAAACAGCCTGTCCACACAGCTATCACTTCCCTTTAAAGGATTGCAAAGCCCTGCATTTTCCAGTCTTGAGTAGCTGCCACCCCAGTTGCTGCATTTACATGATACTTAAGATACATCAGGGCATAAGCTCACCTCCTTGAGGAGGGGATTTACATACATAGCTCCTATTAGCATTTATAGGTTGTACGCATATAACTCACAGCCCAACACAGAATGAAAATATAATTATCATAACCATTGCCACATTGCATGAGGCTTGGGCCATTCTGAGGCATAGGTCTAATTAGCTCTAAGCTGCAGAAGATTTGAGTGTAGTAGTTTCTTTTTGACTTACTGCTCAGTGCTTGGTCTGAATATTCAAATGTATTGTTTCTTTTAAAAGTAGCTCCTTCATGGCTCAGTGTGTCATGTCGAAACTCCCTTATCTTAGTGACTTTTTGTAAAGGTCCCTGCAGGCACATTAAGATACATTTTTAGCCTGCTCTGTTGATCTCTCTGTTCTTGCTTCATTGTTTATAAATGCAAAAGGCCAGTGCTGCACTGGTAACACTTTTATTTTTTATTCACCAGGATTTGCCAGCGGTGAAGTTATATAACACTAAAAGGAAACTTACATGCACTATTTCCAGATAAATGTGTTTTGTGTGTGCTGAATTCACTTCAAAAGTTTGTGATATTTGCAAAAATGGCAACTCGCGTCCTTATCACATAGGTCTGTCGGCTTTCATTCTGTGCAATGTTCCCCAAAGTTGGGAACAGTCACTCTTGGCTTCCCATGCAGGCAAAGAAGAGAGTGATGTACCACTAGGAGACAATTAAGATTTTAGGTGGATTGAATGAAGCTCAAGAGGATCTTACTTCTCTTTATTGAGATCACAAATTTATCCCACCTTATCTTAGGGACCTAGCTGATATACCAAGAATCCCCTTTATGGATTATTGATTTTAGGATGCTAGATCCATAATAATCCTGAGGTAAAAGGCCGTGTCTGCAGGAGCACATATCACAGAATAATTTCTTTTAAAGGATCTCTGAGAGACAAGTGCCTGTAAACTTGTTTTTTATAGGAGGCCAAGTCTCAAAGTCCTTCTTTAGTTTCACTGTCCTCTACACAATGAAGGGTTTGCTTGGATACAGGTTGATTAAGAAATAATGAGCAAGATCTTCAAGGTTCGGGCCTTCCTCTACCGAGAGCCACCATGCAATTCGCAGTGGCTGTATTCACTAACTCAGCTCTAGTGGGCTACACATTGTGCAGAGTGTTCCCAATGCCACTTGAACTCTGAATTCCATCTCCAACCACAAATACATCTGCCATCTCTGCTAGAAAGCTACGACCTGATTGCCATTACTGAAAC
>VYZW01026303.1:1717-26846 GCA_013401315.1 Balaeniceps rex
CCCCCGGGCCGGGGCACGCCGTTAGACCCCTGCCCCACACGCACCCCTCGCCCCGGGGAAGCCCGGCCGCTAGCTCCTGCTCCTCCCGACGGGCTGAGGCCGAGCACAACTCAGCGCCCCGCTGCTGGCAGCAGCCTCCATGCGCTCTGCCCCGCGCAGGATCCGCAGGCGCTGCGCACCCCGCCGCCGGGGGAAGCACGGGGCCGGCTGCCCCGTCCTCCTCCCTTCCCCGGGGCACGGCTACCTTTTGCCGCCTATTTATAGCGCAAAGAGCCCCCCCCCCCCCCCNCTTTCTTTTTTGCGTGCAGCGAGTAAAAATAAATACTATTAATAGGCCAGCCCTCGCATGTATGCGGAGCCGGTGATGAAACGGGAAGGCAGCGGCAAGGGACAGCCTGCGTTAACTTTCTCCTTTCTCCCTCCCTTCCCCTCCTTTGGAAAAGACTGGTGCAAGATGCTCCTGGCCAGCTGCAAACAGCTGCAGGATCGCAGCGGTCCCCCCTTGCAGAGTAAATCCTCTCCCCCCCCCCGCCAGGGCCGGGCAGCCGAGGTGTGAAGGTCGGGGGGGGGCTCTGCCCGCAGCCCACTGCCCGCTGCCCACCCTGCCACCGGCATCGCCCCTTCCCGCATGCAGCCCAGCGCGGGGGGCAGCCGCGACCGCCGGGGGTTGTTGTTTTACCTGGCTTTAATGCTCGAGGATCAGCTTGCCTCCCCCCGTTTTTATTTTTTTCCTTCCCAGTCCTTCCAGTCCTTGGTGTTAAGCCTCATTCCTCGGTGAGCATTGCTAATAACGTTGGCAGATAGCTGGCATCGACTTGCACTTAATATTCCTGCCCCATTGGATCTGCTGATAAATCTCAACTCTGACGTCAAAGTCTTCACTTATATTCATGATCCAAGTCTGTGAATCAGAGCCGCTGTGATCAGAATAACAACAAGGCTGGCTCCCTGCTCCACATCCACATCCACACCCGCAGGCACGAGGGGGTGCGCGCACCCGCACGCACCCATGCACGCACCCGCCCCGCCGTTCATTCATGAGCTCTCCCGCCACCCCGACGCACCTCCCCAAGGTCGGGGCCCGACGCACCTGCGTTTTGCGGATGCAGCTTGGGTGCCAGCCAGGCCCCGGCGGCTCGCAAAGGCGGCCGGGCAAGGTTTATTTTTACCGCTTGTGCCGAGGGACGCGGGGATCTGAAGGGAGGGGGGCTGATCCGGTGTGGCGTGGCTCCGCTGCCCTGCTCTTCAAGGGCAGTGCCCAGGGACAGCAGCACCTGTCCCCCTGCACCCCCAGGAACCAGCAGCTGGGGGTCCTCGGGGGGTCCCGTGCGACCAGGCTGGGGCAGATGCATCCCCCCGTGGGGGAGACGTTGCACCCCAGAGCCTTTGCCCTGCGTGGGCTTCCCTCCAGCCAGCGTAAAAGCTGGGATGAAGAGGATCAACACCTGGGAGCTTCGCTGGGCTGCCCAGCCCTCTGCGTGGGGGGGACCTGCCCGAGGCCGGTGGGTCAGGGGGTCTGTCCCCCTCCCAGCACCGTAGCACCCTTGGTGCCACCCCAAGGCTTCCTTCCCGACTATTTGGGAAAGGATCTGCCTGGAAAGGAACAAATCCCACAGCCAGGATTATTTTTCTGGCCACAAATGGCTCCCTGATTCAGAGAGGGAGCAGGATCTTCAAAGCAGGGATGCTCAGCTCCCAGATCGGCAATATTTCAGCTACACCTTCTCCCCCCTTTCCTACTGGTTTCATAACACTCCAGCTTTACTCCTTCATCCCCCTCTCTCTTCCAGGCTGTAGCTATGCAGTGCAGCAAGCTTGATGCAGGGAAGGATTTCCAGCTCCTGATGTACAAAGATATTTAGGTGAATATCGGTGGTTTTGGCTGAACCCGATCGCCCCAGTTAGGAGCATCTGGGTTCTTAATCAGGCCAAACCCCGACCCAGGGGACTTGAATCGTCATCTACCTGGGGCCGCCAGCCGCGTGACTGCGCGCCGTTGTGTGCCGAGTGACATGAGCAGCATGAAAAGGGGCGGAGGAAATCTGAGCGAAGAGCTGAATGAATTCGCTCCCGCTCCCAGTAATTACGCACTGCCTGGGAAAGGGGAGGCGGGTGAGGAGCTTTGATTGACTCCCATCGGCAGCTGCCTCTGCCAGGAGGTGGGTGCAGAGGATGGGCTGGACTGAGCTGTTGTGGCAGAGGGGATGTGATGGCCGTGCAGGGTGCTCTGCAGGGACACGGCCCACCCAGGGCCCCCCGGCTGAGATGAGTGCGGGCGGCCTCAGCCCAGCCAGGCTGATGGGCCACGAGCAGCCACAGGTCTGAGCAGGGACAGCCCTGCTGTCACCAGCAGACCTACCGGGGGCTGCCAAATCCCCTACCCAGCAGAGGGGGGGCTGCTGCAGCTCCGGGCCCCCAGGTCCAGCCGGCAGTGAGGCTGAGCAGGGATGGGCACGCGCGGACGCACTGTGCATCCCTCCAGTAAGTGCCCTCAGACACCCAGTTGCCCCAGTCTGGTCCTTGGATCCTCTCATCTGCAGCTGCCTCTTGCACGGACACGCACACCCCGGTGGGTCTCAGCTGACCCCAGACCCCGTGGTCTCGCCGGTGGTTGGTTGGACCTCCCGCCTGCTCCAGCATCCGACCCCTCCTGCAGCCTCACCCGCAGAGACCCACTCAAACACCCGGGTTGCTCGGTTGATCTCCAGGCCCCACGGAGGCCCTGGTAGTCCCAAACCACGCTGCCACCTCCCTTCTCCACCTTCAGTTCCTCCCCTCAACGTCCTGCCGCAAGTTTGTCACAATCCCAGGATGCTTTCCCCGCATCCCGCAGGGAGTACCGGACCCCGCAGGTGTTATCCCCCGCACTCAAGAGGTGCCCCTTTCCATGCACTCATGGCAATGGGCTTCTCGCTCGGCAACCAGGGCTGCTCGCCCTCCTGCAACAGCCCGGGGAGGAGCAGCTCCACGTCTCCGATGAGTTTTTTTGGGGTTTCACCACCTGGCTCTGCTCCCCCATGTGCAAGGGGGTGCGCTGGGCTGGCGGCACGCCGGGAAGCATTGGCAGAAACCTGAAGCTTTTCC
This sequence comes from Balaeniceps rex, assembly GCA_013401315.1. Lineage (NCBI taxonomy): Eukaryota > Metazoa > Chordata > Aves > Pelecaniformes > Balaenicipitidae > Balaeniceps > Balaeniceps rex. The sequence goes on from VYZW01026303.1 coordinate 4,802, forward strand.
TTCTCTCCCTGGTGCCGCAGCCAGGCCTCTGCTCGGATCCTGCAGGCAGCCGAACCTCAGGAGGAGAAACGCCGCTGCTGCTGCCCCGCTGCACGAAGCAGCCCCACACCCGGGTATTGCAGCCCTGGGGGTGGCCGGGGACGCTGCGTCCCCAGAGAGAGGTCTCAGGGCTGTGCCAACGCATCTCCAGCCTCCTCTCCCTTTGGTCCCATACCATGGAGGACATAAACTATCCAGTGTGTCGGCCACAAACCATCCGACGTGCCAGCCACAAACAATCCGATGTGCCGGCCACAAACAATCCGATGTGCCGGCCACAAACCATCCGATGTGCCAGCCACAAACCATCCGATGTGCCAGCCACAAACCATCCGATGTGCCGGCCACGCAACTGCGTACCCGATTATTTCCCTGTTAGCTGGGGGTCATTTTAGGATGCCCCTAGACCCTCTCAGTGGTGCTGGTGCCTGCGCTGGGCACTGCGCAGCAACGAAGGGGCTGACAAGATTTGGCAGCTGCAGAGGGGCCAGCATGTCTGTCTGTCTGTCTGAAAGGGGAAATTGTCCATGCCAGGGCAGCCGGGGCTGCTGGGGCACCCCAGCAGTGTCATAGTTTCCTTAAGGCACCGGTGACAAAAAGCTGGCCATTTTTAAACTAAGGCTCACCGCCTCCAGAGCTGCCCCGAATGCCAGCGGTGTTGCGTCTGTGAGGACGCGCTACTGCACATATTTGTAATATCTGAGCATCTGCCTTTTATAGTTTTATAGAGCTCCCCGGGTATCTGCAAGAACATTCTGACAATGTATTAAGTATGCTGCATCTATATTCAAATTACAGACTCAACAGCAAGGAGTAAAAATCAAAGCTAATCAAAGACACCAGCAAAAGCGCGACACCGTAATTACACAGCGAGAGGCCACCAGCCTCACCTGGGAACGCCGTTCGGCAAGGAGAAGGCTTTCCCTCGTCATTTCCCATCTTCGTTTCTCATCTTCCTCTGTGGCTTTTGGCCCTTGGAAGGAAGCTCAGTGCTAAACACCATGCACCGTCCTGCCCTGGCGCTGCCCCGCGGGGATGCGGGGTGCTGCCAACCCACCGCAGGGCTTGACCTGGGTCTCATCCTGCCTTAGAAATTGGGCTTTTTTGGTTAAAACCCAAATGGCTGGCCACGTGGCTGCCTGGCAGGCAGGAATGAACTTGGGAGCCGCTGAATCTCTGTCCCTGTCTCTGACTTGCTTCACAGCAGCTATTTCCATAGCCAGGTCTTCGCGGTGATTAGGTGGCCCTAGGAGGGAGCTAACGAACGCCTGGGTGGGTTACGAGGTGGCAATCAACTAATGACCTGGCCGACCAAGGCAGAGCCCGCTGGTAACCAAAGTTTGCACAAGGGCTGCTGTTTAACAGACGTAACGGGTGGTACAGAGCTCAGCGAGAGGAATAACTGCAATGCCAATAATCCGCAAAAGCGGCGCGACTGGCAGCATTTTTGCCACTGCATGGTGGTTTTGCGAACAGCAACCGAAATGCCCTGAAAACCACAGGCAACCGAGCCAGCGGGCAGCTGGGTTTAGTTCCGCGGCGAGCCCCGCGCCATCGCCGACGGCCGGTAATGCCGTGGGGCTTCGCAGGCGCTGCCCTGGCTCCGCAGCCGTGCGGGGAGCCCGTCTGGGCATCCTCCGCTATCCATCATGGGCTGTAATAAAACCACACCTAGGACACATTTGATAAAATAGATGCGATGCAGTTCTCCATCATTTTTTTTTCCCTAAAAGCATTAAACCCAGCTTTATTTCTTTTCCTTGGGGAAACATCACTACCTGCCCGCATCACAGCAGCTTTTCCCACCCTGGCTCCTGCTCCTGACAGAGCATCCCACGCCCAGGCCAGCAAACCCGTGAGCGTATTGCCTTGACACCCCAGAAGACGGGCGTGCAAAGCCGCACCGCTGGAAATTCATCCCTGTATTTATACCGGCATCTTTTCCGCAGCGAGCGGACGCAGCCATATTTCAGCGCCTCTGTTGTTCCCTATTACTCCAACGGTGCTTGAAGAGCTATAAGAAGGAAAAGCGCGGCTATAATTAGCAGTGCTGACTAATCAGGGCGGCAAACAAGCGCGCTGCACCCGCCAGCCTCCCCAAAACGGGGCTGTCGGGGGCCGCGCGCCGCTGGAGAGCGCGTGAAGTCCTACATTCAAAGGCTTTGCATAATCTTTGCAGCTACGGGGTGGAAATGAGGCCATTTTCTCGCCGCTGCTGCTGCCGGAGAGCAGGGACTTCTCCCGGCGCTCCTTCGGCTGCTGGGCTCCGGCCTCCCAGCCCGGCAGGAGGAAGGACCAGGGCTCCGTGGTGGGTTTGGGGGTTGAGGTGCCGATGTCAAACCCACGCAGCAGAGGAGGTGGAGGCAGGCAGGCGGGAGTCTGGCTTATAAAATCATGCGGCTCTGTTGAAAAACAGTGGATTTGGCTGAAAAACCTCTCTCACGGGTAGCTGGAACGGACCCGTTCGATGGCCCAGCCTGCAGAAGTGACCTCTGCCATCCCGCCTGCAACAGCACTGCTGCAACCCTGCTTTTGCCTCTTGGAGCGCTGCCGATGGATGGCTGGCACCAGGGAACACAGGTCCCAGCCTGCCCCACGCTGCAGAGACGTGGGAGACCTTCCCGCACCAACATGAGATATCTCTGGGTTGTCCGGTGTGTGGATGGTGGGGACATGGTGTCTCGCAGCACCCAGCTGCTGTGAACGTGCGCCCATTTAGCAGCAGCCTCAGAAGGGTGCGGGCACCAAGGGGACGTGGGGTGGTTCACAGCAGGGACGTGGGGTGCATTGCACCCCGGCTCGCCAAAACCTCTGCATCAGCAGGTTTGGCCCAGGGGGCTGTTGGGGTGCGCATAGTTGGGGCCAGGCTCAGCCATGCAGCAGGTCCGGGCTCCCAGGGCCACCCCTGCTCGAGGACAGCCTGCATCCCTGCATCCCGCTGGCACCTGCACAGGGACGGGACCCTATTGCCATGTGCACTGGGACAGGACCCCACTGGTGCATGCCCCTGTGCTGGGCACTGGTGAGGCCGCACCTCGAGTGCTCTGTTCAGTTTTGGGCCCCTCACTCCAAGAAGGACATGGAAGTGCTGGAGCGTGTCCAGAGAAGGGCAACGAAGCTGGGGAAGGGTCTGGAGCACAAGTGCTGTGAGGAGCGGCTGAGGGAGCTGGGGTTGTTCAGCCTGGAGAAGAGGAGGCTGAGGGGAGACCTCATCGCCCTCTACAACTGCCTGAGAGGAGGGTGCAGCGAGGTGGGGGTCGGTCTCTTCTCCCAAGGAACAAGTGATAGGACGAGAGGCAATGGCCTCAAGTTGTGCCAGGGGAGGTTTAGATTGGATATTGGGGAAAATTTCTTTACTGAAAGAGAGGTCAAGCACTGGAACAGGCTGCCCAGAGCGGTGGTGGAGTCCCCATCCCTGGAGGTCTTCAAAAAACGTGTAGACGTGGCACTTTGGGACATGGTTTAGTAGGCATGGTGGTGTTGGGGTGACGGTTGGACCAGATGTTCTTAGGTGTTTTCCAACCTTAATGGTTCTATGATTCTATTCTGTGATTCTATGATTCTATGCACCGGGACAGGACCCCAACGCACGTGCACAGGGACAAGCCCCCCAGGGCGGATGAGCGGGGACGATGCCAAGCTGTGCCAGGAGGGAAGGAGCAGCCCTGCGTGATTTGAAGGCTTGCTCTGACTTCTCCTCCCAATTCCCACCAAACACTCAGGCCAAACCAAGGGGAGGATTTTTCCGCCTTCCTTCAGCGCTATCGTTCCCACCTGAATGATTTTGCTCCACGTCCTTAAGCTCCACCGCTTTCCTGGGCCAGAGGAACACATTTTGAAGCACCTTTGCTGGCACGCACCATCTCACCATATGTCAGCTCAGCTCTGGCGAGCAGGGCTTCTGGGGCAAGGTGGTTTTTCTGAAATAAAGGGCTTTTTGCACTGTTTTCCTCCTTCTCCCAGGCTGTCTTTGGTGCTCCGGCTGGCTACCTCATCAGGAGCGCCTGTGCTTCCCCTACGCTGAAATTCATCAAGCCATGGGGAGCACTGGGAGCATGCAGGGTGCAAGGCAAAATAGCAGGGCAAATGGTTGTGATAATTAATAATTCACAGTAACCTAATTCACCTGATGTGGCAGAGAGGCAAGGAAGGTCTTCTGTTGTTTTGAAAGGGGCAAAATAAGGAAGGTTCTTAAAAATAAAATAAACCTGGAGTCTTTTTGCAGCTATTTGCAGGGCAGCCTTCCCTCCCGCTGGTCTCCCGGCCACCCGCTGCCACCAGCGTGACCTTTCCAAAGCCACGCTCCGGAGGAGCTTGGTCGCTGCGCCGGCGCTGGGACCACCACAACCCCCGAGGGCCGGCAGGGACGCAGGTCTGAGCACCAGCAGGGTCCCGGGTCCACGCGGAAAAGCCGTCAGCTGCGCTGGGGCATCAGCGCCGAGAGAAATCCACAGCCACCGCGTGCCGGCGGGGATGGATTTGTTGCTCCATTGCAAGCGCTAAACCCCGATGCTGATCCCTCCCGATGCGCCAGCACGGGGGGGTGTTAGGCAGCCCACCCAGCGGGAAAAGCCCCCCGCGGCAGCGCTCAAAGGACCTCCAGCCTCCCCAGTTCCTTTCCCGCTGGGCAGGAAGGACGTCATGTTTCATAAAACCCGGGGAACAAGTTCTCAGCTTTGAAGTCGAGCAAAAGGCAGTTCCAACACCCCCTCGCCGGAGCACAGCCGGTCCTCTCTATTTATTGATTTTAACTCTGGCTTCTGACATTTAAACAGGATCCTACGTGGAGTCACGGTGCCGGGCTCCCCTCTGAGCATCTCCCGAGCACGGGCACATTCCCTGGAGTTAGGCTGGGGACCTCATTGCCTGGATCCAGAGCCCTGGTCTGAAATGTGGGGTGGGTTAGGGCTTCGTCAGAAAAAGGTCACAGCTGCTTGCTGGTAGGTGAAATAACTCACATAAAGCAAGTGCTTGGCTTAGAAAAAATTCAGCTTGAGACAGGGAGCGTTATAACCGGGTAAAGCCAAGCGCTGGGAGCCGACAGGAGCAGCCCCATGGGCTCACGTGAGATGCTGCCGTCCCCTGCCCTCCCGCTGCCTGCGTGCCCGAGCCGCAGCCCTGCCCAGCCCAGCCCAGCAGCATGGGGCTCAAAAGGAGCTAAAAATGCCCAGCTGCCCCTAAAATCCTTAGTAACAGAAACAACACGGAAAAGGCAGATTTCAGCCCCCTGCATCCGACCGGGTCGGTTGCCCCCCCCAGCTCAGGGCACAGGCGCGAAGTCCTCGCCTCATCAATTATGCAGGCGATGCTCTTTCTGCCGATGAATATTTCAGGAGGAGCGGTGAAGGCTCCCTGACTTTCCCGGTTGCGGGGCGGCGTTTGCAAGCAGCATCGCTGCAGGCCACGGCCGCTGCGGGCACCGGGCTTGCCAGCAACCTGGGTCTCATCCCAACCTTCAGCCTGAGCCCTACGCACCTGGATTTTGGGTGTACGGAGGTATTTTTTTCCCCTCTGGGCATTGCGTTTTCTCCTTCGGCACCACTGCCCTGGGCTGCGTCTCAGTAGGGGGAAATTTCCCCAGGGTAAAAGAGACATTTCCAGGAGCGTGAACACCCAGCCGGAGCGGATTGCTGCTAAATATACTGGGAATCTGCCCTCTCCATCCTCCGGGCTGGGGTTTAAGCCAGGAAAGTCCTCAATTCCCCAAGGATTTCCCTCTGCCCTGGGGACTTTACCCCAGAGCTGTGCCGTGCCTCTCCCCGCAGCGATGCTGGAGGTCACTTGGCCGGGAAATATCATCCCCCCCGAGACTCCCGTGGCCGAATTTATGGCAGAAAGGCACTTGGCAGAGGGAGTGAGAAAGTAGAAAACTAGCAGTGGGGAAAGACCCCCCGAATACTTTAAACCTGCCAAATTTGAAGGGATTGGGGAGGGCTCGGTGGGAGTTTCTGGGAGCAGAGCAGCGTTTTCTCTGGCATGTGCAGAAGAACGACGCACGGCTCGGACAGAAACACGATGCACGGCACGGACAGAAACACGACGCACGGCACGGACAGCAGCAGGGTGCATGGCCCCAGGGACGTGGCACCCCATGCTCAGCCAGGACTGAGCCGTGGGTCCCGCATGCCACAGGGAGCCCTGGCACCGGCGCCGGCCGGCTGCCCACCGTGGATCCTGCCTCCCACCGCCGGCAGAGAGCCGCAGGGGATTTACACTTCGCAGCGCAGAGACTGTTTGCATCCCATCTGCCTTTATTTACCGCCTGGGCTTCCCCAAGCAGGGCGAGGGCAGCGGGGCGGATGGGGAGGGTGAGACACGGGACTGCACCTTCCCATTCAGTTTTGAGCTATTTCCCCTATTTTTCACAGGTTTTTTTCTCCCGAAAGGTCAGCTCTCTTGTCAGAGCTAGAAGTCACGATCATCTTCCCTGATATCGGTGTAATCGTGTTTGATGAGTCACTTGTTTAACGGGAAGAGGCTGCTGGTTGCTATAGGGATGCAGCAGAGGGGAGAGGATCCCTTCATTACCCTAATCACTGCTTGTGATGGAGAAAACACAACCCCCAACACTTCCAGGCCAAACTCCCCTTCACCGTGACTTTTTGACAGGTTGATATGCCGGGCTCTTTCCCCAGCCGCGGGGCTGCAGGGATGCCTGGGCAGGTCCCTGAGCATGGGACAAGCTGGAGTCTGGGGACATCACAGGGCTGGGAGGTGGCAGGGACCAGGGAGGGGTGCGGAAAAGCGCCGTGCTCGATGTCGGGCTTGGGTACCACGGGGGAACTGGGAGGTGCAGGGGCTGCCGTGGCTTTGGGGTGATGGAGGAGACACCCATGAGTTCCCCGCCACCGGCTCGTTAAATACCCATCCCTCCTTATGCTGCTTCTCTATATCCTAGGGAAAACTGTGGCTCCCGGGAGTGCCAGGGCTGACCCCTTTGCGAGGCGGCCGGTGCCCTGATTTGCGAAGGTGAGATGCTGGCAGCGCCGGGGAGCTGCGGCTGTTTGTTACCTTTGGAAATGAGGCCACCGGGTCACGGAGTCCAGCCACCGAGGTCACCAGGACCCATCTCCTCCCGGCTCGGTGTTTGCCAGCCTTTCTCCCCGCTGGGTTTCATCACCATGGGGCCCGCTCGGTCCCTTCGCTTCACCTTCTTCTCTCCCGTGCCAGACTGGGGGATTTATTCCCCGATTCAGTCCTGGCGGAGGCTCCCAGCCTCTTCTGCAGGGTACACGGCGGGGCAATTCTGCCAGGTCCATCCCTGCAGACTCCCACCTCCGTTGGTACCCCACCAGCATCTGCACGATGCTCAGCAGAGGCGCCGCTCTCCCCTGGGACACCCCCTGCTTTCCCAGCTCTTCATTAGGGAACCGCTAATTACCGCCATAGTGTTCAGCGATGCCGTTTCACCGCACCGCTCTCGTTTTGTGCAAACGGGCTATATTTAGCTCTGCTGCTCCTGCCGGGGATGCAGCTTGCCCGCTCGTACTTTTTCCTCCAGACGAGGAGAATTTGGTGCCTCTTGATGGTGGGGAGGAGAGAGGGGAGAAACCTCCAGCCTTCAGCTGTGCTCTCCAAGAAGGTTCATACTCGTTCTGTCCCACGTGAGCGGGGTTTGAAGCGCAGCGCTGGGTTTCAGAAAGGAGCATCCTTTCCCCTTCGCAAATCCCACCGTGAAAAATAAAAGGTGGGGAAAATAAAAGGAGGATGGCACCAGGGGAGACTTGAACCTCCTGGGTACCAGCCGCCCTGTCGCCGCTTTGGCAGGCAGAGCTCGAGGCGTTGCAGAAGAGCAAGTTTTTGGGTGCTCTGATGCCACGGTTGCATTGACAGAGCCAGGGAAGGCTCTCTCCTGCCATCTCCAAGCAGCTGTGGCCCCATCAAGCCTGACCCTGCAAGCTCCCCAAGTGTTTTGGGAGCTACTAATGCTGGCAACGCTGTGCCCTCAGAGGGGGAATCGCCGGGGCAGAGACCCCAAACCCTGCGCAGCCGCTGGGGGGGCTTGCTGGGCCCCCACCCTCAGCGGGTGCCGCCGTGCCAGGCTCGCAGCCTCTCTGTTTATTTGCAAACAGGCTGCTGGGGCTGGCAGCGTGTGCCGAGCTGCAGCGTGACTCACGCGTGGCTCGGTGGCTCGGGGCCCCGGTGACGCTGCTGGTGCCGTACGGCCGCGAGCGCCTGGGAGCGGGGATGGGTGCTGCTCCCTTTCCTCCGGAGCTCAGCGCGGAGCTGGGTCTGGCCATCCCTGCCCACGATGCTGAGCCTGGGCATGACCGCCCTGCATGGGGGACACCCGTCCCACCCGCACCAAGCGATGGGGGACGAGGGGCAAACCTGGGACATCCCCTTTGCTCGGGAGCCCCCCTTTTCCTCCCACACTCGCTGCCTCTGACCCAGCAGAGACAACCGCGAGGTATCCAGGAGGCAGGAAGAAGCTCAGCCGGCATCACGGCTGTGCAGCAGCCTGAAGCCCGTGATTTATATATTTCCAGGCACAGTTTCCACGGCTGAAAACTGCTGCAGAGATGACAGCAGAGAGCAAGGGCTGGGGCGAGCTGCAGAGCCGCAGGCAGTGGTGCTGGGCACCCGCAGCACCCAGCACCCAGTGCTGGCAGCCCCGGTGGGGTTTGTCCTCATGAAACCCACACCGGCCATCGCAGGGTGGCCACGTGCCAGAGCAGCTACCTGCTGTCTCAACTGCAGAAACCAGTGTCAAGGTCATTTTTACGTTTTATGCACTATACGTACCTCAGTGCTACACACGATGCCCCTGCAACGTTTTCAGGCACCTCGGGGGGGAGGATGCAGGTGAATCCCCTTAACTCAGCCCAGTGCGGTGCCGCTCCTGCATCCGTGCTCCTCCTCTGCAGACCCCATCGTCCCCAGGGCCAGGGGCTGCTGCGGCCAAAACCACCCCAAAGAGCCCAAATCTCTGTCCTTGGGGAAGGGATGGCAGTTCCACATCTGCTTCATGGTGTGTCTGTTCCCAAATCTGCCTCGTTGAATCCTTCAGTCCCTCAAATCCTGCCCTGTTGGGTCCCTGCATCCCAAATCTTGCCTCGTTGAGTCTCTGCCCCCCAAATCCCACCTTGTTGAGTCCGAACCCCCCAGATCCTACCTCAACAAGTCCCTGACCCTCAAATCCTGCCTCGCTGGGTCCCTGCACCCCAAGGCCCATGACCTCAGAGGGGACAGCCATGCCCACATCCCCCTCTGTCCGTAGGGAAGGGGGAGACGCTATACGGCCATGCAACTAAATGATCATTAAAGCCCGGTGCATAATTAAATCCGATCCAAAACCCCCGAGCTTGGGATCATCTGCGGCCAGGCGGCTATTTCAGCAAGGAAAAAAAAAATCCCCCTGCTTTCCCCATCAGGTGTTTCTTGAGACACACAAGAGGCAAAAGAGCTTCTTTAAATAGCCGAGCACAAGAGGGGGAAGCAGGAGGCAGCCGCGCTCCCGCTGCTGGAGCTGCGGCTCTGAAGGTCAGCCCCGCACACAGCCTGCGCCGGCTCCACGCCGGGCTACCGCGGGCGAGCGAGCAGCGGGCTATTTTTAGCCACTTGGCTTTTTAAGAAAACAAAACCCCATCCAGGAAAAACACTGCTGATACCTTGGGAAAAATAAACCCAGCCCCGATCCGGTCCTTGGGAGCAGCCCGTGCCCTCCGGGGAATACCCCCGCACCCCCCTGCGCTCACTGGGGTTGGGGACGGGACCCCCAGCCCTGGCTCACTGCAAATTTAGAGAAATATGGTGGGTTTCACCCCAAGGCACAGACCGTTTGGATCGCCTGTCTGTGTTTAACTGGAAATGGGGAGGTGAACACCCTGTCCGGGGGCAGAGCTGCTGCTCGGCGCACGGTGCGGGTGCTGGTGGATGCTGCGGCGTTAACCGGTGCCTAAGCTAAAACCTTGAGTGGGTGCGGGAGGGGAGGGGAAGCGGACGGCAGTGGGGGTTCGTTTGCGGAGCACCCATGAAAGGTGGGGCCAAGGCTGTGCCGTGAACCCGAGGCACGGTGGGAGCCCCACCTGGCTCAGCCCTTCGGAGCTGTTTTGGGTTTGGAGCTGTCCCTCACGGGCTGGGCACCCACCCGGCAGCTCAGACCGGTCCCCGTGCCGGTCTGGCACCCACGGCAGAGGCACCCATCGTCAGGCTGCCTGCGAGCGCCTTCCTCCCTGCCGCTGCACTTATACAACCAGCCAAAACCAGGGGCATGTTTTTTCCCCTCAATTACAGTATTTTCATCCTCAAAACCTTTCCAGGCGAGCGTGACCCTGGCACCCACAGCAGCACATGGAGCGTGACGCAGTCCCGGTGCCACGTCCTCACCTTCCCCAGGTCCTGCAGTGGGGCAGGCGCTGGCCCCGTCCCCTGCTGTCCAGCCACAGGGGACGGGAGGGAGCATCTTAGGAGAAATGTCCCCAAAACAGGGGGTTTGGCTACCCCAGAAGCCCCAGGAAGGGACAAAACCCTGGCAGGGGAGCCGGGCTGCGTCTGGGCAGTGCAACCAGCTCAGCAAAAGAGAGTTGGACATCCCCCAGCCAGGCGACCCAGCTCATCCCTCCATCTACTGCTCCTCACTCATCGGCAGCTCTGCGGCAGCTGCCGACAGCTTTGGAGAGAGCCCCGAGCAACGCTGCAGCGAGGGCAGAAGGAGAAAAAGAAAATGCCCGGCTTCTCCTGGCACCCGAGGAAGAGGTGATGCCGCTCGAGCGGCGCCGGGGAAGGCAGCAGCTGCCGGTGCCGGTGCCGGCTCGGGGAGCGTTGGCTGCGAGGGGGCGAGCGGCAGCCTGAATCCATCAGAGACGTACAAGTCGCAGGGAGGCCTCCCTAAACGCTTCCTACCAGGCTTGGAGGACAATCAGGGTGGAAATGGAGGGGATGAACCCCAAACCAACCGTTAATCATCCCTAAACCTACAGCGGAGAGATGGAGAAGGGGTCTGCAGGCAAGGAGAGTGGCTGCTCGGTGATTTTGGGGCATCCCAGCCGCTCGGAGCAGAGCCGGCTCCCTCCCAGCAAGATTTGCCAGCCTGGCATGTTATTTTTTTCCGTGCCGAGATATAATTAGTGCCAGTTCTTCAGGAGCTGTCACTCACCATCACGCAACGTTTGCTTTTCTTAGGAATATGACTAACTGGCAAATGATTAAACGTGCTCGAGGAAGGAGGAGGGGGAAGTGAGGGTTTTTTTTCCTCCCTGGGAAGAAAAAAAAAAAAAAACAACTTCAGGAGCCACTTTGCAGTCCCAGAGAGTGGAATAAACTTTGACAGCGCTCGAGGAGGGATGTGTGAGCCACCCGCCAGTCACGCCGGGCGGCCCACGGCTCCTCCCAGCACAAGGATGCTCGGAGCCCTGGCCGGGCTGGTGGGAGTCACCGAGATGCTCGTAACCACGGCTGCTCTGCAGGGACGCGGCCACAACAAAAAGCCAAGCCGCCTTCCTGCCAACCTATCTCCCCCTTCCCGTTTCCCCCGGCGCTCGCACCTACGGACGGTGCTGCAGAGGATGCGCTCCTCCGCACGCCCTGCCAGCAGAGCCCTTGTAACGCAGCGGGTTTCTCGAAGCTCATCTCCTCGCCGGCATTGCTTCGAGGAAGGATGCCTCTGCCGGGGACCGACGGCGGCACCGCTCTAATTACTGCCCGTTAGCTGCGACCCACGGCCTGCGCTGCAGCCGAGAGCTGAGCTGTGGCCTCCGGAGAGCCCGAAATCGGATCCCGCTCTTTCAGATGGGTTCTTTCGGAGAGGTTTTTTGTTTTGCTGGAAGATATTTTTAGAAGAAGGTAATGTGGTTGCCAGCTCTCGTGGGAATCCTTCTGTCCCCGAGTCATCGCTGTTGAAGCACTTGGCTCAAACTGCAGAGAAACAGCGCGGAGAAACCATTTTTCCCAAATCCAGTAACCTCCTCCTGTTGGGGGACGGTGGGAAACTTTGGCAAAACCAAAGCTCGGCCTTTCCGCCGGGGCTGAGGCTGACGAAACTGAGAGGCCCCAAAAAAATTCAAACCTAGGTTTACCTTGGGTTTTATACCACCCATGAGAAACCAGGCAAATAAGGGTAAAATCTCCGTTCAGCTCTTTGCTTAACTGCACCTTAGGGCTGAGTTAATGAGAATATTTCCATCTTGCTCTGTCTGGTGGCTTCACACATCCGTTGATGGCCCTCCCTGGCCTGAAGGCTCGCGCTCTGATCCTCACTACCCCACACCGTCCCCACGTTTCGGGGGACACCCCGAGCGCCTGGCGGGAGGCTTTGATGGGTGCCAGCGAGCGCGAGGGGCACGAGGTGTCGGGGCCGTTCCTCCATCCGTGTCGGCAGCAGGTACCGCCGCCGTTTGGCTCTTTTATGCTGAAGCGATGGCAAAGAATTTTGAAGGAATAAACTGGATTTTTTCCAAACTCGTGGCCTTTCGCTGGGAGAAATATTGTGACTCAAAATCTGAAAATGAACAGTTTAACGTTAAAAAAAAAAAAAGAGAACTTGGAAAGGATTGCCAAGAATAACACTTTTTCCCCATCACCACCCCGTGATGCAAGTCGCTGCGCCCTTGCCGCGGAGGAGCCGAGGGTTTGCTGGCACGAGGGTGGAAGCGAAGGGACCTGGAGGAGTTTGGTAACACAGCAATCTTTTGGCACCGATGTATTTCACCTCGGCTCGTCCAGGTGACGGGGAAGGGGAGCCTACAGGTGTGGCTCGGACTTGAAAAACACACAGCAACTTGATGGTGCCCCAATTACAGCCACAGGGGTTTCGTTGCCGAGGGACCATCCCTGATGCAGAGATTTGCTGCTGAGACTCGTCTCGACTTTCCACCTGCAACAGCCCCCGAACACGCCTGAGTCCCCATGACCTGCAAAGACACTGCTGCAGACCTGATGCCTTCCAAATATTGAGCGTATTTCAAATTGCCCCTCGCTAAGGGAGAAAGGAACAACCAACCCAAATTGTAGGGGATGCAAGCGAGTCGAGACAAGGAGGTCTCGCAAGGTCTGAAATCTGTGCGGACACTGACGCGAGGTTCCTGGCCAGATACACCTTTCCTGCTGGCTTTGACCAGGGTCTATCACCCAAAGACCTCCGAGGCACCAACCCTCTGCTCCCAACCGCCTCCGGGCACAGACGGCCCCGCGCAGCAGAGCTTCCAGACGTGGTTTCCCTTCCTTCGGGCCATCCCTTCCCTCCCTCCGTTCCCTTTCCTTTCTGCTCTACAGCGCTGCAGTGACTTGTCGCAGTAGATGCAGGCTGCTTCTCACGGAAGGAAACCAATGCGCTAATAGAGCGCTAATTAGGAGACTTAATTACAGACAAAGTTATTCAGCTCCTGCTGATGCTATTTTCTTTCGTGTCTATACCTAGGGGTAGGCAGAAGAAATCGCTTCAGCCGCATTTGACCTTACCTTCTCCATCCATGGCCACGGTCTGGTGGTCAGCAGCAGTCCGAGGTACGCTCTGGCTGGCCAGCCGGAGCTCCCGTTAGCTTGTCCCTTCAAAGTCCAGCCCTTAAAGCCAAGAAAATGTCTCTTTCCACCTCTATATTCCTCACACAACATATTTTGCAGCTACACTCCAGATAAAAACCATCTTGGAAAGGAAATGAACTCTGGGTAGATCCGGGGACGTTCCCAACTCCAAACACAGCTCTCAGCCCCCATCCTTGCCCTTCTCCCCTTCCTTTGCAGGCTTTCTCTTCTACACTGCCCGCGACTTGGAAATCACCAGGGAAGACCCAGCAGGGACCATCTGAATTTTTTTTTTTTACACACATCATAATGTGTGCCTCCGCTGCATGCCCCGGCTCTGGTGCAGCTCCCTGAGGCTGGATCCAGATGCAGACGATGTTTCTCAGCAGCGTGGCATCAACAGCATTTTGGCCTCGATAAATCTGGGCCAACGTTATCTAGAGTAATACTTTGGGGGCTCTGATATTTTAAGGCCTTCATAAATCCTTTCTTGGCTTTGCCCTTCAGGTCCAACTCCTTCTCTTGGGGTTTCTAAGCTACCCTCCATTTCATGGCCCCTGTGCTTCACTCCTTGTCCAAGCCGACACTGGCTCACGGGTCCAGTCCCCATCATGGCACGTGGGTCTCGGAGAGCATCTGTTCCTACACCCGTCATCTCCCGCATCCCAGATCCACTTCCCCAGACAAACACGGCCTGGCATGGCACGAGGAGGAGGACGAGTTACCGACCGCAGCTGCTGGAGACTCTTCGTTTTCATCCAGAATCGGGACGTTCCACACCAAGGCAGCGCAGCAGCCTCATGCTCTCCCTCACCAGGGTCCCCTGGCAGCTCACTCTTCATTCATCTCCTTTGGGAGGCAGCTAACAGTGAGCGGTGCTCAGGAATTCTGCTGCTCCCTCCGTCACCCCTCTTCTTTCGGGGACCGCAGCAGGAAACGGGGCTGGGCATCCCTCGCCTCCTCAAACGTCATGGTCCGCCTCCTCAAACGTCATGGTCCACCTCTCCAGGCCCAGCCAATCTCGTTACACTTTCTTTTCAAGAAAAACCTTTGCAGGAGGTAACCAATTCTCCTACAACAAGGTCCTAAGTCAGATTTTCATAATCTTACACAGTTTTTAGTAGTTTCTGGGCAAAAATCCAGAAGGTTGTACTGTTTCTGATAAAGACGAAGGGGGAAAACAATTAAGTACGTTGCTGAAGCGCTGATAGTCACTGCAGTGGTTTGTAATTGTGTTTATTATTTGTATTAAGGAGCTTTTAAAACAACCGGCGACCGCTAAATGTGCTCATTGTTAGCAACCCAGATAACATCCCGTCACCACGTAACGCGTCCTTCCCTTTCAGGGATTTCAGAAACACTGCACACGCTGCAACAGGTTCACACCGGGAACAGCCCGAGCAGGGAGGCAGGCGCTCAGGCTGCCCAGCGACCCACGCTGCTCTACCCTGCACGGCACCAGGTCTAACGCTGCTACAGACTCTGTTGCACGCACAGCCTCCAGCAGCGATCCTCAGCCCGGCCTAGGGCCGCTCGGTTCCGCTTCAACACAAAAGCGGATTCCCAGATGTGCCAGGGCCAGCGCGCATCCCCTCCCAACGCGTGCTGACACAAAGGCGAGTTACTTAAAACGAGCAGCCAGATGGTAGAAAGGATCAAACCATTTTCCTTCGCAAAGCGTCGTCTTCAGAATAAAAGGCTAAGACGACCCTCACGCTATCCCACCGCTTCATCTTTAACCTTACATACCCTGAGCTATCGCTTATAGACATCTGACCCCATTCGGCCGCGGCTTTCAGGAACCAAACGAAGCAGGCCGGCCGGGTAGGTGGAAGCAAATTCTGTAGATGGGACTGATTTTGCAGGAGCGGGAGGGAAGCAGACAGAAGTAGCCCGAAGGTTAATTAGTGCAGTAACAGCAAGTCCTAGCAGGACTTTACATGTTGAGCATCAATTACGTTTCAGGGGATTGTTTCCTTTTGTTGAATGCCGAGGACTACAATGGGAAGGTTTTACTTGTCTCAGGGGCCTTTGTTAGTCTATTTTCTTTCTGGTACCAATCAAATATGATTTGTTTTAAACATATCCTAAACGGAGCTGGCACGGTGACTTTAAAAGCTCCTGCTGGTAACTGGAACATGCCAAGCACAAACGCCAATTCGTAAACAACCTCTGTTTCTGAAGTCTTTAGGGCAGAACCTCTCCACAAACAAACCGCAGGATCTGCTGAACTGGAAGTGAAATAGCAACACAGGTCACATCTTGCTTCTGGTGCTGGTTAGTGGAGACAAATAATAATCGTGGGATGGTCCTTGCCCTCACCCCAGTGCTATGTTCTGGAGAAGACTTGAAACGACAAGACCAGCCCCCAAATCCTAGCATCAGTCCTGCCTTATTGGTACTAAACCCACATTGCTTTCAGACGTTCTGACTTTGGTTGTTTGCCCTCCACAGAATTAATTCTTAGTAATATTCTTCCTAAAGTGACTGAAAGTCAAACTCACGTTCACTAGAGTTAAAATTAGCTCCATTTATTTACCGCTAATGCGTGACCCAGAAGGACAAGGACCAGACAGTCTTTCGCATTTTAAATGTGTTTTTACAGAGCAGCTGTCATTCTCAAATCTCATTTGCTTCTATTGCGTTCTGACCTAGTCCCATGAATTCCTACTCACAGGAGCAGCCTTTGATCAAATTTTCCCCTTATAAAAGCGAACTCCAGTCAACAACATAGAAATGAAGACCTGTCCCGCAATGAACCTCAAAAGCTCCAAGCATACGGTACTATTTTTGGTCTTAAATGTCTCTGTTCCAGATCAGTCAGATAATATTTGCAACAAAGTCTTATCGAGTCCAACAGCGAGGGGTGAAAGAGGGAGAAGGAAAAAGGAAATCACAGGGAAAGGCAACGGCAGAGCTACAGGGGATGATGAACAGATTGAGGGATAGCAGCAGCGGGATGGACGTCAGGGGGAAAGGCCCCAGGTACCCTCTCCTCGGTTTACCAGCACATCAGTTACAATCTACGACACCGAATTATTCATTTCTCTTGGTTTAAACTGCTTGTGCACAGGTTATATACATGCAAATACAGCGGGGTCAGAATCCCTCAGCCAGCCAGCATGGAGGCAGAGGCTACAGAGAGCCAGCGACTGACCAATTCCTTGTGTTTCTGCCTCGGACTGACATTCAAGGACAAGCATTTGGGCCATGTGCATTTGATCATACATGACCTTTATTGGAGACAGGTGGGGTCATTTATTATACAGAAGTAACATCACACCATTCTCTTCCAATTTAATTCCTTTTAGTCTCCTTATAAATCTGTAGCAAAAGTGCACTTTTAACAGTTTTTAATCTATAGTATATATCTTTCAATATTATATCTCAGTCACGTATTTTATTTGTAAAAATGTATCGCCAGATATACAAAATACATGTCTAGTGTACTACATTAATTTTTGTATTTACTGTTTAGATTATTTTAAACTCAGTGCTCTCTTCTTTTTTTTTTTTAATTTTTTGCAAGACTTAGTGATGACAGGCTTCTGGTAGCGCCACCAGGAGAGGACTCACAGCTTGTGTGTGAACGAGGGGAGAAGACTCTTAGCCAGAAACAATTTTCACACAATAGGAACAAGATGACAAGAACGTTTGCTGTTATTGAATATGTCTCTTAAAATGACAGTACTCTGTATAATAAAAAATAATTAAAAAACCCAACGTCCATATTTTATCTTCTGGAAGAAGAGATGTGCCGGCAGAATGGAACCTGTACCCAGTTGGAATACAATGGTAATGATTAATTTGCATTTTGAAGACAGGAGTTAATTGCTAACATTACGTTTCTGGTCATGATAAGAAGAAACAGATACATACAGCCACCACAAGAAATTGTTTGTGAAATGCTGTTTTCCTGAGGACAATATTTTGGTAAAACATTTTATATCCTGTGCAAGCCACAGAATTGCATAAGTTAAATGTCCTCAAGAACAACAATCATATACCATGTATATACCATGAACGGCTGTGCTGGGAACAACCACACGGAGGACAGCTCTTGTGTTACCTAACAAGATGAAGAAAGGAAAATAGTCATTTCCACTGGTAGTTTAGAGCCAGCTGCGACAAGCTTTGGCACGGCAACAGGACTTTTCAAAAAGAAAACAACAGAAGATTTTCTGAGATTTCCTACAAACTTCCTTAGTCTTTTCTTTCTAGTTATCCTTGAGATTATAATATATACACACGTAACGGATAATTACTTAATTTCAGTCTTCAAAAGACTAACAATTTCCCCTGTTAAGCAAGGCCTATAGAGGTAAAACAATCAGAAGCATTTTTAGGGGGGTGTTACGATTCCCAGATCGACACAAACATTACCAACAGACGAGGAGGAACGCTCGGCAAGGTAATGTCTGGGTTGGTTGGTTGGTTTTCCTTCTTACTTGTTCATTATCTTGAAGACTAAGAACAACTGGATTAGTCACATAAATAATGCTTCCCTTGGTTAACCCTTCACAATTAGTGCTGTTTCTGTGTATTAGCATAGATTGAAAATGCTAGTTGCATCAGTTTACTATGTATTGAATGAAATGTTGAACAGATCCTGTTTCAGAATGAGGGCACTTTTGGTTTACGCAATAGCTCCAAGAAATGCTGTAACTTCAAACTTTCTACAGCAACTGGTTGCCAGACATATTCTTCAAAAGGTAACTGCTTTTCTGCTCCCCTTAAATCTGCAGCAATGTGGCTTTGAGTCAAAACTTCTGCTTCAAAAGAAAAATGCACAACGGACTAGGCTGAATATCGACAAAGTTCTGTACCTTCTGAAGAAGAAACAGAACAGTAAAAATAAAAATATAAAAAGCAGCAGTGCTGTTAGTGTTATCTAAAACCAAGATAATGCATAATGGAGAAATTTACAATGCTGCAGAGAGAGTTTTTTGTCTGTATTTTTTTTATAAAAATTACAGACTTGACATTTCCAATATGTCTTAGCTTTGTACTGCTTCTCAAGTCTGAGTCACCAAAAATATCCAGCAACCAGCTGCTGTTCATATCCTAAAATATGCTTTCAGCTGACACTGAATATTGAAATCATTCTGCTAAAATACAGAAAAACGACGATGGTAGAAACCAAGGTATAGCCTCAGGCCAACATTAAATGGTAAAAATTCTACAATGCTACTTTTAAATCTCTTCTTCAGTTCATGAACAAATAAGCAGCCAGGTTTCAAGTAGAGGTAACACAGATTTTGGAAGATAGCACGTAAAAAAAGCCCAGAAAGAAAACTGGAACAAAAGCTCTTCTTGTTACGGCAGTCAGCACTAATCCTCCACGAAATGGCAGGGAGAAACCTTTATTCGCCCTGCTGGATCTGTCCTGGTCCTACAGCAACACCGAGGAACTGCTTCTGCTGTCACAAATATGTTCCATTTGGACATATCTTGATCCCTTTTTTCTTTTATTTGTACACATGTATCTTTTGTCTTAGTCTCTTGACTGGTAGAAGAGGATATATCCAGATTCTGAGTTTTTGGAAATGTCTGATGTTAACCCATAGAATTCTTCAATGGCCTGGGCATCAATTTTCTGAAAATTAATGACAGTTATAATTAGCTTCAGTCAAAACACCACCCTAAGAATCCCCTTTCCCAGACAAAGCATTATTTTCCGTTCTTGGGGGTGATGCTGGAAAGCCACGCTGTATTAATACAACAATATTTCAACACCATTGAATCCAACCAAATACAACAAAACATTTTTACCACTTATTACCTTATTCACTATTGAAAAAAAGGAAATCCAGATGAACTACTAATAAACCTCTCAGAAGCGGTGCGCTCTTAAGCTGGACTACAGAAAAAGGGATCCATGAAAATGTATCCTTAAAGGAGTACATGTCATTTTTGTATTTGCTTTCTCATTCAGACTGGTGTTACCTTTCCTGACTATAGGTTTGTAATGTAAATGAAAAAAAAGCAGTCACTGATCAGCAAAGATTTTTGTACAGTTGGGAGTACATAAGGACCATCTTGACCAGATTTAACATTCAGCTAAAATAACTCCAGATTTTAAACTTCTTGTGACCCTCTTACATAGAGAAGTCCTGCAAGTGCTAATGGTAATTATACCATGAAATCTGTGGATCTCTTCTGATTATGATCTTCTGGTCTTATGAGAGCTTTCCTTCCTTAGGATTTGCTGGTACAATGCCTACTGGAATATTATCACAAGGTTTGTGTTTTGAGAGAAATAAATTATTTGCCATATTAATAGAATTAAATGGTCTGCTTATATTTAAAGTTGTGAACTATGTGCAGAAAAGCAGTTGTTCATTTTACACTCCAGCCAGCAAGGCCTGTAGGGCATTTCAAAGGGCTTTTAAAGATGCAAGTTCTACAGTCTTGCTCCTGAGAATGACTGGCTTCACATTACTGAATTTGATTCTGCAGTCAGCGGAGAGCAAGCGGAGAGACCAAAACACTGAAATAAAATACTCCCAATGACCTGCATTACTCAGCACTCCACTGTGGTTTAGTATTTTAAAATACCTTTAGGACTCTGGATCCACAGAGATGAGAGGCTGAAGGAGCCTGAGTTTGTTGTGGAGGACCAAAGGGAGGTTAGCTTAAAGTTTCCCTTTATTCCCCAAGGAATAAAGTTGAGGAAGCAAAGAAATGTTCAGAATACAAGAGGCTCTGGGTTGAACACCTGCTTTGATTGTGAGAGGGAGTAGCAGAGACCAATTTGTGCTTACATTTTAAAAGAAAGGGACCACTCTATGACACCATCAAGGAGCCTCCTCAGCTACAGAATCCCTCTGGCAGCATGCTAAATCACTGCTCACTGAACACACTTTAGCATCACCAGCAAACACAAAAGCATTGGCTTCTCTAAGTGGCAGTGCCAAGTTTAGGCCATCCTTTTCCCAGCCTTTTTGAAGCACAAGAAAACCAGACATAGCCTGTAAGTTTCCAGAAGATGCATCAACTGCAGGACAGAGCTGCAGAAATTCTCCCTTGAACAGTTTTGTTAAACACTTGCTGTTAAAAAAAAAAAAAAAAAAAAAAAAAAAAAAGAAGATNNNNAAAAAAAAAAAAATAGGGACACCCCCCCCCCAGACTCCATTTAAGGACTTCAGAGAAGCTGAAATACCGTACTGAGGGCTTTTGCATTTTCACACAATTTATTAACATAACATCTACTACAAACTGTTAGATACACATTTTAACAGAAAAATAGCAAAAGAACATTCTTCAGCCCTTGTAGTATATTTAGCAGACAACTCAAACATGTTTAAGTGCCAACTAGCTTGCCGTGCAATCAAGTCTATTTCCACTACTCATTTGGAATGCAACTCAAACATTTGATATAGATTAATTCATCCTACAGATATTTTTAGTTTTATCATGGCAAAACTGACTTCCTTTTTTAATTTCACTATCCACAGAAAACACAGTGTAACTGAAAGAGGATTATATAGACTCTATTCTTCCCATCTTTAGTTGACCACATATATTGTTGCAGCTTTACAGTAACAACCAGTTGACGGTTTCACAACTACTTTCAGGATTCTGCAGCCTCACCTGGCATTAAGATGATTTTTCCTGTTAACTGAGTTTAAATATCCTTTGCTCATTTCCAGACAACTATTCTGGTTCCCCAAACCAAATCCTTTTCTTGCATACCATTCACAGCATTCAACTCAATGCTGCAAATCTCTGAACAAATATTTAAGTGAAGACATACAACCATTCTCCCCCTTTTCTCAATTTGGAGAACTCCCTGGACGGACACTTTTCCCTCTCTGTTTCAGATGAACATTGTCACTGGGATGTATCACTTAGCTGCTCTAATGACAACATGTCAAATTAGCCAGAGATCATTTACTCAGGTTTCTCAATTAATTTTGCTTGGCACAGTATCCCATTTGGACTGATTTGCCTCCTGGATTTGATGCAGTTGCTTTTCAGATATGCTGTAGTATGTTTGATTATCATCCATCTTCAGTTTAATTGAAAGTTGGCCTTCCAACCAAATCCAAATAGATAAATAAATATGACTTCACCACTTCTGACATTTAGTGGCTAATAAGGATAAACTACTTCTATTGACAGTTCAGAGTTATTAATTCATATCACTCGCCAAAAATGCAATAAAGCTTTTTAACTGTATTTAAGGGGAAAAAGCTTTCTCCTGTGTCCTCTTTCAGGTGCAATACCTGTATACAGGTACAAGGGCTCTGGACTCATCTTCTGAAGTCTGCTGACTAATACGTGTTTTGTTATGCAGCCAGTTCACACCTAGAATGTTAAGTCTCCAAAGCTTAAAAACAAAAAAATTTAAAAATCTGCTTTCACGTTCTTAAGAGTCTCTGAAGAGCAGAAGGCTCCTGTGGTTAGCCCTAAAACCAGAAATTTATGCAGAATTCACATTTTAGGAGATTTGGAGCTTTGGGGGTTTTTTGCCACTCCATTTTTGAGGACAACCTCTGTAATGTCACACATAGCAATATATTTCCTGTTAAGTCTTATAACA
>VYZW01026307.1:5707-17462 GCA_013401315.1 Balaeniceps rex
CCGGTCTCGCCGTCCTGCGGCCGGGCTTGGGCCGCCGACCCCCTCGGTCCGCCCTCCACCGCCCCCCGGCTTCGGCCTTCCCGCCCGCCTCTGCCGCCTCAGGGGGAAGGTGGGGCGGGGGGCGAAGCAGGCGGCGGTATGGGGGGTCGGGCGGGTTTGGCGGCGAAGTGGCCTGCCCCGCCCACGGGCGTCGCGTCTCGGCCTTTTTCCACCCGTGGTGCAGATCTGCCCACCGTAGGGAACGGGGGCGCGTGCGGCCCGCGCTGCTTAAATCCACGGAGATCTTTGCCTTCCCGAGCGAACGCGCCTCAGAGCCGCCCAAATGCCGCGCGGGTGACAGGAAAGAAGCAGCGTGAGGTGTCGTGTCTTCGTGGGGACGTGATGTGGTGTCTCTGCCCCAAAGAACAGCAGGGGCGGACGGGGTGGGATGGCGTTGGTGGGGCCTGCTTGGGCTCGCGGGGTGCACAGGACGGTCAGCTGTCGGCTGGGGAAGGGGGTGGTGGTGTAACAACAAAATGCAAAATTTATGTGGAAATCAGGGAAATCAGCTGTGTTTCAGGCAGCTGCGTCCAGCTGCTGGAGTATTCCTGCGCTTCTGGCGATGTAGTTTGCACTCATATTCAGGGTTTTAAGTAACTGTCGTATATGCCCCTGCCACAGCTAGTCCTGAAACCTTCAGGTCAAACCACCGACAGTTTCTATTACAGGCACGGTAGGTAGCCTTGGTCTCACGTGGAAGGCCAGCCCCCAGTGCAACAACAAAATAGTTTGTTGTTTTATAGCTATGGTCCCTGTTCATGCATAGCCTGAAATGAGGTTGTATGAGGTCGTTAAAAAGTGCGCTCTAAATTCAAAAGTTAGGCCGGTCTTAACTTTAATTGTGAAAAATAATGATAGCTGCCATTGGTTTTCATGCAGGGTGTTTTCATCTCTGTGTCATTTTCTCCCTTTAAGCTTCTATGAGGAACTCCTGTCTCATGGCATCTTGAAACCGCTGACTGCACCCCTTGAAGGCATGGTAGTGAAAGAAGGCTCCTGCAATTATGTGGCACCCCAGGGCATCTCCTCGGTTGTCAAGTATTATTTAAAGCAGTCAGGTAAATTTTTAGATGCCTTTGTATGAAAGGAAAGGTTTTAATGATTGTGGTTTTGATGGCATTCTTGAACTGTCTTTCAGATTTAAATCTCCAGTGAGAATGTTCAAGTTCCTTGTTTGTTTACGTACGTCTTGAAGTTGCTTAGATGGATAAACACGACTGTGAGCTCTATAAATTTCCAAGTCCTGCAAGCGATTCACTGGCTTCAGCTGCGCTGCTGGCATATAAAAATCTATACATTATAAAAATCTACAAATATAATGTCTGCAGGATCAAGGGCCAAGGTCATATTTACACCGTTGGCTTCAGCACATGAAAGTCGGTCCTAACACAATTAGGACAGAGATAATTTAGTGGGAGTGAGCTCGTGGTTGAGAAGAGATTTGAGTTGCAGCTTGAATGAAGCGAGTGTTTGGGTGTTTTTTTCACGAGTGTGTACTTCAGTTAACTGTGCCGTTTAACCGAGCAGCTGGGAACATGGTGGTGAGCTACATCCTTGTGTTTCGTAGAAATGAGTGCTTATACTGTGTTGAAAGTCCTTTAGAAAAGACTGGAGGAGGAGATCATCTGCTAGTTTAAACAGTGTAACTACTGCATTAGGTGTAATGTGGCAGAACCACTTACGCGGTTTATTGTCTAATTTAACTGGTTTGGAAAACGTTAGCTTTATGAGCAGTCAAGCTTTGCTCCTTTCATGCGATTGTTTTTGTCTTTTTTAATTAGCTGCTTTTTGAGACCCTAATCTTGCAAATAATTAACTACGTTCCTGTCTTCTGCTATATGAGAGCTGCTAACAGGGGCAACGCTCTCTTTTTCAGCTCCTGGGGCTGTGCTTTGATTGCTTGCCCTGTGCCGCCTCCTGCGCTCATCAGATTTCGCTCTGAATTGGTTCAGCTCACTAAAGCCACAGTAAACTAACCTGACAAAGAGAGCGGCTGGTAGTTTTCCATCTGTTTACTGAGCTGAATCATGTCAGAGAGGAGTCAGGTGAATACCAGCCCTAGCACAGGGGAGTGATGGGATCTTTTCAGCCAACGAGGATCCTCTCTCTTAATGTCATATGCTGGCTGTTGAATTGATTCAACCTAATTTGTGAAACTTTGTCCTGAGACTGACTGCGTACTTTGCTGTTTGCAAGTCCTTCAGTTACTAAGGGAAAATACTCTGCATTTTCTCTGTGGAGTTTACTGTTACATGTATTTAACAACTTCTTTTTCCAAGCAGGTGCAGATGTCTTCTATGAACAGCACGTAACTCGCATCTCTCTGCAAGATGGGAAATGGGAAGTCTCCAGGAAAATGGGACCACCGGAACAGTTTGATATAGTTATTCTCACAATGCCTGTTCCGCAAATTCTTCAGCTGCAAGGTGACATTGTAAACAGTAAGTTCATACCTCAAAATCACAGGTATCTAGCCTAAAATGGCAATTGAGCATCTTGTATAGCAAAGACACACCCAACAGTCTGAGCTGTCTGTTAATTTCCACCAGAATAGGGTGAATCTGAAAATGGCGGGTAATTTCGCGGCCGTATGTGTGGCGCATGAGCGGTAATACCTCGATAGCAAAAATATCTAAATAGATGAGTCAGCTTTTAGTCTGATCTTTCATTTTTTGCTGACTTCTCAAACAGGACTTGTCTTTCTTTTCAATAACTTGAAAATAGTTATTGAATCGGATGAGAGCCTCAGCTGGTCCCCACGTGGTGGTTTCCTTGTTGCTATCTCCTTGTCGGTATGTCGTGCTGATTTTCAGTGGTGCCCTTGGTATGTCTGCAGTAGGGATGACCCAGAGAGTAAGACCTGAATAACAGCTGCGCTGTGGGGAAGAATCCCTAGGGCATTTCAGTAAGCCTAAAATCGTATGAAATGCAGGGGAAGAAAAAGTTCAGATCAGAACTCTTTGGTCTCTAGTTTCTAAGATGAAAGCCTCTCAGACCCTTCAGCTTGTTTGCTGTTTATGGCTGCCCCCTGCGGGCTGCATTCCCCAAACATGAATAAATCTCAATTACCCTTTGGTGATTTCTTGCAGTGAATGTGTTAACAGTGCCATGGAGGCTTAGAAGGAGCAGCTCGGTGCTGAGAAAAAAGTGTAAGTTCAGGTCTGGACAAGGTTACTAGCTTAGGTGCATTGTCTCAGGTGTCAGGCTTCCAGTGCCAGCTTTTCTCTGAAGTCAGGCTGATGAATCCTGCTCACCCATCCTAGCTCTGTGCGCAGTCAGTGTCCGTCCGCAGCGGGCTCCCAGCAGCGTTGTTTCTGGGAGGGCTGGTTAGCTGAGGTGCTGCCAAGCCTGTGAGCTGATTTGGTGTGTTTGCCATGAGACTTGATCCTTGCGGAACAGCCAGCGTGAGGATTTACAGGGCGGAGATCTTGGTGCAGCTCTACAGGAGATGACTCTGAGGGCTGATGCTGAAGCCAGGCCTGTGCTGACCCTGGCAGAGCCATTTGAAGTGTGCTGGGCTGTGGACTTATTACCTCAGCTGCAGCATTGTACCAAAGATGTGCTGCGTCTGGCTCATAACTTCCCTTTGAACTCAGCGTGCTGGCAGCAGTGCAGGGGCATCCACGTGGCTCGAGTCAGTTCTGGTCAGACAGGGCTTGCTGCCTCTCTGCTGCCAGCTCCTGAAGTAGACGTTTGAAAATTTGTGGGTTTTCTGCTCTCTGGTTTGTAGAAAAACCACCGGCGCTTGAAAGATGAAGAGCTGACTTTAATGCTTGGCTCCTTGTGCTCTGCTGTATCTTGGATTTTAATGTGTTTAAATGCGTGAGTGTGATTTGGAAGCTGTCTGTTAGAAGATATCAGAGCAATAGATGGAGGTGGTTAGAATCAGCTGCCAGGGTCTATCTGAGGTTGCTTCATAGTAACCAGGACCTGTACGAGGGAAAAGAAGAGGATGGGGCCGGAAGGGGGGAAATAAGGATAGATGGCAGCAGGACATTGAACTGCAGCACAGTGTCTTATGGTAGCAAAGGGAAAATTCACGTCTGATCATGGTAAAGAAGAGAAGTGTTTTCATTACAACCTCTTATTTTAAGCTTTGTGCCTAAAGAGATAAATATCCTGTAAGAACAGGACTTCTCTGCTATTCGTTGTTTGATAAGCTTTCTCATTTCCCCTGTCCCTTTACTGCAGAAAGTAATGGTATCCCCAGTGAATTTTCTTGGTTAGTGAGTGTGCGCTTTCACTTCATACTCTGAATCATGTAAGCAGGGGAAATGTATAGACATCCTTTTCAGAATTATGTATTTTCCTTTTAATAGCCACATGTGTGCTGTTCCGCTATATAAAGATATAATAAACTAATGTTAAAAACATTGACTGGTCACTAACCGAAGCACAGCTTTGCAAGCATTAGAAAGTAAGAGAGTGATGTACAACAACTGAAATGGGTTGGGCCGTTCCGCTGTCTGCAAGGAGAGACATCGTCTCGATTTTTTTGTTAGGCTTATTATGACAACGTGACGTGGAATATTGCTCGGAGATGTTTGCAGTCATGGCTGACGCTCAAGCTGCTGCAGTTTGGGTAGCTCAGCTCACAGCAGATGGGAAACCTCAACAGCCCACACTGTACAAGCACGTGGGGACAGGCGTGATGAGGTGGCTGTCTGACTGCTCAGTGGTGTCATTACTGGGGTAAATGACGGTGGGGGTGGGTCTGACCCATCCTGCCCTTTCTAACGGCGGTCGATAGTGAATGTCCTGGGAACAGAGAAGAGTAGAGGCAGTGTGCGGTACTGGCTTCTCAGAGTCTTCCCAAGGTTCCTCTAGTCTGCATCTCAAGGCCTTCCTCAATCCAAGTTGATGTCTTTGCAGATTGTTTTTCTTGGGGTAATTAAATCCTTTCATGTCCAAAAAGTGGGCAGGTCCCCTTCAGAAGATGTAGTTAACGTGAACAGTTAATTTCACTTGCTCTTTGAGTGCTGGAACTGTCAGATGCTTTCCACAACATCCTTTTCTTAATCTTCTGTATGACTGCAGGATTAACTTTTATCTGAGGGAACACAGCAAGTTTTGTCTTCTCCTCCCCTTCTCCCCATTTCTCTTCCTCTCTCTGCCTGTACCCTGTGTGAGACTGGCTTCCAGATTTCCAACCTATCGTTAATTCTCTATCTCGGGCAATGGGGCTGACTCGCCATACCCTGGAATTCCTTAACATTGGAGCTATTGGCTTCTTTACTACTGTTTCTTTAGGCTAAGAAGTGAGGGGAGAATAGGTGAGGAGAATGGAAGAAAGGTGTTTCAGAGCCTGAACGGGGTGTAGATTTCAGATCCTTTTTGACTTACAGAGGGTCAGGGTACATCACCGTATCTCTAAATCTCAACCTTATATTGATTGCACGTCAAAGAATAGAGTTTTGCTGACAGAGAACGGGGGTTTCCTGGATCCACCTCTCTTGGGATTTAAGATGCAATTTCATGTTAAGCTTAGGGTAGTTAACTGTGGACAGCTGCTGAAAGGAATAGTCGTCCTCTCCCCTCCACACTGCCACTGTCCTGCTTTTGCATACTCTGTCAGCAGTAGTGAATGGGTACCACGCTGGGAGTCAGATCTGCTCCCTGTTTTGACCCAAAACTGACTCTGATGGTGCAAATGAATATGTTAGTTTCCACTTGGCTATGCAAGCTTATCTGACTTGTCGAGCAACTGCCCGGTGCCTAATGTTAGCCTGTGTGTATACTGAGGCTGCTTCCTTACCCGTAAAGCAGTTCTGTCATCTGTGTGCTCTGGTCTTCCAAATCCCGAGACAAAATTTGGTGATTCTAATGGAAAGCATATTTGTATGTTCCCGGTATACAAACTAGCAATCCTAGCTGCTCCTGGAAGGGGAGGTTCCTGCTCCTTGTTGCAAACTTCTCCCTCTCTGTCACTCAGGGTGGGAGGAATCGTTTTGCTCCTGTGCTCATGCTGCGGCTGAAATGAGGGATGTGCAGAGCTGGAGATAGGGGAGGGCTTTCTCCTTCTAGCAACAGCAGCCTGTGTGGCCAGCTCAAAGGTCACGTGTAACTACTCTGAGACTGCAGGCAAGGGGCTTAAAGTGAAGGGGCGCAGGATTTGGGAGTATACCTACCTTAATTGCTGATCTTGAAGACCTTTATTATATAGAATACAGACACTGAAGCTAAATGAAAGACGTGGCTTGGTGCCTTGTGGTAGTATTCGTCTCAGTCACTGTTGTGATTCGTGATGAGCAATGTCAATGGAGCAAGCTTTGGTCATTTCCCCAACAGCCCTGTTTTTGACTGTAACTAGCCTTTACTGCACGCCCTGCTTTGCTTCAGCATATCATCCCTATTTTGACAGCTTCTTACTTGGAGGCAGCTAGCTGAAAGATCTTCCATATCCTCCATAATTTTCCTCCACTTTTCGTATCTGAGGTTGCTCTCTGAGATGCCTTTTCATGTCAGTTTTGCTGCACAATGGAGATTGAACCGCTAACTGTGCCAGGTTCCATTTTAGCCACTTAGGTATAATTTGATCTATCGGTTCAAAGCCAAATGAAGTTTTAAATGGATTTTGATGAAGGATTGTTAGCATCCACATACAGATAAAGGCTGTAAAATAAGTGAAAGTGCAAAGGAACAGCTGTGTGGAGTAGGTGATGCTTTGATCCATTAGTAAGCATTGGAATTAGCCTTTGATATTTGTGTGTAAAAGAACCTGAGTTGGAGAGTTCAAATGGCTAGCCAGAAGTGGCAATTCACCCCTTGCAGGAGTTCACCATTTTCCTGTTTGAGCCTCAAGACTGACTCTGTCACGTCGGTACTTTCCCCTTGCTTGAGAATATTTAACTGTCTGAATATTGTATTTTTAAGCAGTGGTCCCATAGATGATTGCCATAAACACACAGTATGTGTTTAACAAAATGGTTTGGACACCTATGACCGTGTTTTCAGAAATGACTCCTGAAATTTAGGCTCCTGTATTTGTAGTTAGGTGCTTCAACAAAAGCATTCTGCGTGCGTGTGTGTTGCGAGTTCCTCTTCATTGCGGAACTGGTGTGTGTGCCTCCACTGGACTACGCCAACGGCCAGCACTTGCCAGTCAAGTTACCTTAACGTAGGTGCCTTTGGGTCCAGTGGCTGATCTGCTCTTCAGTTTGCAAATGTTAACTTGTATCTTTATTTCAATGTCTTTAGGGCTTCTTTACCTTTAATATCCTGTTGCAGGAAGCAAATGAGGTCAGGCACATCAATTTGCGACAGACCAAAATTTTGCCTTCAGTGATATGACTTACTGGTTCTTGGGTTTGTGTTCTGGCTTTAAGAACGAAGACTACTGACAGGGGAAGTCACAGCCTACTTGAGGGAGGTCTTCTTTTGCCTCCCACGTTTTTTTGAAAATAATTTTTGTTTATTTACGTACTATTCAGAGAATTAAGATTTTGAGATAATGACCCTCCCAAAATTTATGTTCAGTGGCAAAGTTTCCATTTTAATACTTACAGCTCTGCAGACTAAAGCTTTTTTAGGCTGATTTATTAGTTTTTGTCTTTTTCCTGTTCTTTAACCTTTTAGATGAGCCTGAACATTATGTCATTGTGAAGCAGTATACATTTAGGAGGAGACAGAATTAAGTGGGCTTTGGCAACCCAGAATTATCATCTTAAATGGACTGTGTGAGAAATTACTGTTCCAGAATTACTTTTCTTATGAGTGTAAAGCCAAAACTTAGATTAATGGAGAAGTTAGTGTGTATACACACCTTTTTTAATTTATATATATAAAAAATATATGTGTATATATATACACATATGTATGTGTATGTCTGTATTTACACATACAAAGTATTTTGTTCTGTTCACTTGTATTCTTTTGTTCGGTTTGTTTGTATTCTTTGACTTTTGCCAGCATTTATCACTTCTTAACTGAAAGGGTGCAGGGAAGGAAGTGGCTTGCCTATGGCCTATCTTTTTAGATTTATGCATCTTTATTCATCTTCATTTTCAACCTTTATTCATTCCTTCTACAGCTATCATGCCCAAATAGACTTATCAGTTGCATATTTAGCAATAGCAGAGACAGAAGTGGTAATAATGCTGCTGGAAGTCATAAGCTTTGAAATCTCTTGAACAAGTAAAGTTGTTGAATTGGTAATCTGTGAAACAGGCATTCTTAGGGCACTCTGATACTGGTATCTGATGAAACTACTCTTCACTCGTTTGATTTGGTTGGTTTCCATTCAGAAATTGTGTGTCTCCTGTGTTTACTTGAAGTTACAGTAGAATTACCAAACAAAATTAATCAAAAGGAAAAAAAATCTTTTTGCAATGTCTTCATTTTTCCCCTGCTTTCCTTTCTTTACGTAACATGCGGTACGTGAAGAGTTAGTAACTTTCTAAGCTTTTAAAATAGCTGAGTAATAGTATTGGGTTGAGGCAGAAGGGGAAAAGGGTTAGCTCCTTGCAACATGTTTGGAAAAACAATAGGTGGCAGCAATCAAATGATGTTTAGGATATTCAGCTTGAATAACTAAATTAAATTTAGTGCACTTATTTGTATTTGGGCTTTACATATTCTGGTAGTAAACATTGTGGTTATGTAGAAGGTAAAAGGAGAACGAGTAAATGTTTCTGAGTTTTGTAATGTAAATTCAGCGTCAGAAAAGGAATAAATTTGCTCAAAAGCAGGATCTTGGCAAATGAAAGGACTAGATTTTGCAAATGTTCGTCATCTAATAGTATTTCAGAGATGCTGGACTGTTATATTGGGTGCTGATGTTAGAAAAATCTTAGATTTATATACCAGATTCCATATGATCACTAAGCAATGTAGTCCTCTTCTGTGCATTTTCAAATCAGATTGACAAACTTTTTTGTTGGTTCTGTTTTTAGTAAGACATTTGGCAACATGGCAGTT
Organism: Balaeniceps rex; assembly: GCA_013401315.1. Lineage (NCBI taxonomy): Eukaryota > Metazoa > Chordata > Aves > Pelecaniformes > Balaenicipitidae > Balaeniceps > Balaeniceps rex. The sequence goes on from VYZW01026307.1 coordinate 14,663, forward strand.
AAAAACTACCGCAGATTATTGCAATCTTTATCTGTATGTTCAGAATGTTTTCATTAAGTTGCTTTACTTGGAACTTAAAATTACAATTCTGCATGTTCAATCTGCTAATAAAACAGAATGGCTTGCCTTTTGTTTCAAGCCTGACCTATTTTTTTTATCTGTGTGAATGTCCCACATGTTGTAAATAATATAAGCTGATGAGAAGATACAAGTAAAAGAGGACTGCGTTTATATAGGGAGGCTTTATAATGTGAATTAGGAAAGCACAACTCTGATAACTTTTCACAAGTCCCAGGTTCTTGCTGAGTGAATGTGTTTATTTTTGGATAGCATGATGATAAATTCTGAATTTTGTAGTTTCAGTTCCAGGCAATTTTACCAGGGCTTATTTGCTCTCATTACCTAACATATCTAAAATGTCTAGTGTAAACATGTACACTGATTTGTTAGTTACTTATCAGACCGTAGGAGCTGAGGTCACACCGTGCAAATATTTGCGCTTTCTGGAAATACAAGTAGTTATTAGTTTTGCATGAGACTAGCTGTTGATATTAATGTGGTCCTTTAAAAAAACCTGTCACTCATTTGACATGGAAGCATCCTAGTACTCACTGAGGTTGTGATAGTAGAAGGATCTGTGCTGGTAAAATTGGGCAATACGCTGGTAGAAGCACGAGAGGCCATCGTCTGGATTATCGGTGCTGCAGCTGAAATACGGGGTGTCTTACTCTGTAGCGAAACCCTCTGTCCTTGCCCGTGGCAGAGCTGTTTGTGTGATGCAGCCGGACAGAATACAGCTCTCCTTAGCTGCAACCTAACAGTTACGATGAGCTTTTCTTCTGTTTTGCTTCTGGCTGTGAATTTCAGCTGTGATTCAGTGAATGGCATCCTGTCCCTACCTCCCACTGCTGGTGTCAGCTCCACCTCTTACCTTCCACTGCAGTGTTTTGTACCCTCCTCTGAGTTGATCTGACTCATCAATCCAGCAAGGAGAGATACATAAATATATGTGTATGTAAGTATGGGCTTATTTTTGCTCGGTCAGGGAGTTGGATTAGCTTGTGGAATCATCTGACAAGTATGAGAAAGCAGGCAGAAAGGAGAGCGTGGGACTAGACATCTGGGAGCAGAGGAGGGTCTAAGGAGGAGCAGCGCATGCTTGCCTGTTCAGCTGCCACTGAAAAACCACTACGTCAGCGTTTAAAACAGGCTCAGGTATAGCCTCACTTCTTTGGGAGTCCTTTTTAAGAAAAGGCTACTGGAGCTGGAATTGCACATCGGGGTGGGGGTTGGGAATCAAAGTAGGCCATGTGTATTCTTAAGTGTGTGTTTGACTTAGCCTAATTTTAGGTGTTTCTTTATATCTAGTGGACTTGTTCTGCACTTACTAGCTGAACACATTGAAAGCCTATCAAAAGTCAAATAGGCTACCACACTGATTCCAGTGACCCTCTTCGTCTGAGAAGTGTGAGGATTAAACCTGATATGTGTGAGCATGAGAGGTTTGAAAAGGAGAATGAAATAGAATATATGTTAGATAAAGGGCTACTTTGCATTTTGTTGTTGTCAGTCAACGCTGCCTGCCTTCGGTAGAAAGCTGAAACTTTGATTTGACAGATCTCAGAGTAAAACAGAAGGCAAAAAGCCAGATACAATGCTGGAAGAGGAAAGTATGCTGCCTTTTGTCTTCAGACTCGGAGGGAGTGGGGCAGCTGCTTCCCACTCTAGGCGAACCCGCATTAGATCCTTTGGCCAGACCGGGATGACAGCTCTTAAACAGAAACCCTGCAGAGGGGGTCTTGCTACGTCACAGCATCTCTTTTTAGTGCCTGGTAACGTTGCAGAAACATTTCTTCCAGCAGTCCCTATTACTTGTTCTACCCTACCTCCAGCAAGTCAGCTGTATCAGCACAACTGTCTGTGGGACCACGATAGCGCAGTCCCCCCCGCCTTCTTGCCCCCCCCAAAAGGAGGGAGAGTTATTTTTAGCAGGATCAGCGATGTGATCTTCAGTTCACCATGTGGCCCACAGACTTACTGGCACATTATACGCTTTCAGCAAGGGTAGAAGAGCAGCACGGGGGCTGTGCTGCAGTCAGTCTTTGGTACTGTGCAGGGATTGTGTTTACTGTGATTAAATTCTTCAGTGATTGAAGCATATGAGCAAAGAAATGCTCACGAATCTGTGGTTTAAATTCTAAGCTTAGGTTTCCTGTGGAGTCCTGCGAGAGATTCAGAGCACCTGCACATTAAACTGGCAGCTGATTGTGCTGATTTAGCTAAACCGGTTTTAAAAATGTTACTTCTGACGTGTAAGGCAGTGCTGCTTTTGTGTGTTGACACATTTAATTCAGCCTGATCTGGCTATCTATAATGACTGTAACCTGGACATGCTTCTCTTCTTGTCCCTACTGCCTATGCTGGTTGGCAGAGTGCTTCAATACCAGGGGACTTGATCACAGAACTTTATTTAATGCTTGTTTAGCCTCTCGATATCATTCCAGTAGTGTATCTCAAAGTAGAGAATGGGACCCCAGGAATATCAGATCAGCTAAACGTGAGCCCATGTGCATATGCACACGTTAGGTTTTTTTATAAATAATAAAGGTGATGGTGTTTGAACACAGGACATACTTGGAACAGAACAATAAATGCTCTAAGATTTGTTTATCTCAACAATAAACACAGATACCTCTCAGTTTTTCCCAACAGCAGTCAGTCTTTGGTACTGTGCAGGGATTGTGTTTAGATAGAGAACTCTTTCCAAAGCTGCTTTTTGCTGTGAGCCTAAAGGGCGGGG
>VYZW01026315.1:0-34798 GCA_013401315.1 Balaeniceps rex
CCCCCCCGCCCCGCACCGCCGGCGCCGGGACCGGCCGCCCCGCTGCACCGCGCCGGGACCCCCGGCAGCACCGGGCGGGGAGCTGGTGCACCGGGCAGGGACCCCCGGCAGCACCGGGCAGGGACCCTGGCAGGACCGGGCAGGGACCCCCAGCAGCACCGGGCAGGGACCCTGGCAGGACCGGGCAGGGACCCCCAGCAGCACCGGGCAGGGACCCCCAGCAGCACCGGGCAGGGAGCTGGTGCATCGGGACCGGAGCAGGGAGCAAGGCAGGCTGCAGCCCCTGGCCAGGGCAGCAGTCCCCTAGGGAAGTCACTGGCCCCTGGGGAAGTCACCGAGCCCTGGGGAAGTCACCGAGCCCTGGGGACAGTCACGGAGCCCTTGGGACAGGCACCAACCCCTGGGGACAGGCACCAACCCCTGGGGACAGGCTCCAAATACCTGGGCTGGGCTCCAAACACCTGGGCTGGGCATTAAATACCACTTAGCCCCGGATCGGGGTACACGTGGGAGCAGGCAGGAGGGCCGGCGTGGGGAGGTGGTGGCAGCCGTGGCTTCTGTAGCCCCCAGCACCTCATGGAGGCCACGTGCCAGGGCCACTGTGTCACCTCTCGAGGCTCCTGCGGTTCCCAGCGCAGAGGCAGGCTGTGGGTGTCTGCCTTCCCCCTCCCAGCTCCGGGGTCTGGAGCAAGTCCCAGCACCGCTGCCTGACCGTGGCATGGCCCAGGGTGGGAGAAGCTCCCACCACCCCGGTTAGGGGATGCCGAAGGGCCGATGCCGCCCTGTGAGCCCCAGCCGAGCCCACGCACCCTCCTGGGCACCGTGAGCAGTGGGAACCGGGAAAACCACGGATGCCATCAGGGTCAGCCCTGTGGCTGCCCACGGGTGGTGGGTCTCAGCGTGGTGGTCTCGCGCCAGGGCAAGGCCATGCCGCTATGCCCTGCGGTGCTGCGTGGTTTGTCTTGCCGCTGGGAATAATTTAGGAAAAGAAAATGCGCTGCAACATCGGCCCCCTGAAAGTTTGCCCTCTCCTCTTCCGTGCCACCAAGCACAGTCTGAGGCTACCCGTGGATTAATTAAACCTGGGCTGCCCCATAAAAACCTGCCCCCCGCAGCCTCACTGGCTTCCACGTGGCGGCACAGCAGGCGCCCCTGTGCAATATGGGGATCCCCTGCTGCGTGGCACGGGGCACCCCGGTGCAACATGGGGCTCACCGGGGACCACGCAGAGCACCCCGTGCGTGCACGTGGCGGTGGCAGAGCCGTGGGTGCACAGCCCGGCCGGTCCCTCTGCACTTGAGCCCACTCGAGCCTCCTCAAGCTGGGGACGTTAACCTGTGCCCGAGCTGGGGACGAGCCCAGGGAGTCCTGGCTGAGCTCCGGGCCGACGGCTGGGGCAGTGTCACCCGCACGCAGGCCACTGGCAGCCACTCGGCCATCTCTTGCCTACAGCAAACACTACTAAAGAAAAACCCTCGAGACATCCCCAACCTGCCACGGGGCATGCAGGGGGGCCGTGTGCCCCCCCCCCATTTTTATTCAGGTCACCGGGGAGAAGCCTGGCTCCGTGGCGGCGGGAGGTTTCCCTTCGCTTTCAGGAAAGCTCTTGCAGCAGTCCGCATGCCGCAGGAGGCGAGGGCAGGTTTCCAGGGCCGGGGAGATGGACGTGCCACGGTCCCGCGAGGCTTTAGGGCAGCCTCGCGCGAACGAGAGGGTCACACACGTTTAACGACCCGCACGAGACCCGGGACACAGCAGTCCCCGTGAGACATGGAGGGGGGAAAATCACACGCATAAACACGGCTTTATTTTCGCACAAGCTGCGGGCAAAGCCAGATTTTGCAGGGCGCCTTCCCCCATCCCAAACCTCACCCCGAGCCAGAGGGGACGTGCACCCCGGGGACCCACACACCGCGCTTCCCCCTGCTCCGGGGGACCAAAGCAAACAAGCAGCATCCTCCGTGCAACGGGGGAGAATGAAGCACCCCGGCAGCTCTGTGGGACGGGGTGGGTTTGGAGGCCGATGGATGCCATGCGGGGTGGGGCTCCCCGGGGTGAGCTTGGTTGCGGGGTAGGGAAAACCCCGCCTGTAGGACCAGGGCCACGCAGCCAATAAGCGCGGCGGCCCGGAGTGGAGTGATTCTGCATCACGGCTCAGGGCCCGCGATTACATCATGTCGGTCCTGCGGGGATGGCAGCAGGGCCACGTGGTTGCTCCGGAGTCGCTGAGACGTTTTCCTGAGCGCAGGCTGGGAGGAAACCACAGGGATGAGACAGAAAACAAACCGGCCCCGAGACTGTTGGGTTCTGGCCACCGAGCTGGCCGGGCAGGCTCGCACGGCTGCAGCGGGCTCGGGCGGCTGCGTAGGGCTCGCCGGCGGCGTGGAGCATCACCCCGAGCCGCACTGGCGGCAGCGACAGGCTCCGGGACGTGCTGTGCTTCAGCTGCAGAGCCCAAATGCGGCAGCCCCAGGCACCCTGCATGGAGCATCCCGCATCCTGCTGCTCCCTTCCTCAGCCGGGTGGGCTCCCCCAAAATGCTGTGCCCAGCCAGACTCGAGCCCCCCGGATGTTTGCCGCCTGCCAGCACGCCTTAACCCAGCGCTGAAAGCAGCCAGGGCTTCGCCGACGTGCCCCACTCCCAGCCCGCAGCATCCCTCGTGCTCCGGGGTTTGTTTTGCTACAGCAGAGCGCGGCGTTAATCATTAATTCGTGTCGCAAACGGATTCAAAGCCTCTTCGCTCCTTCACTACCTGTAACCCTGCTTTGTCAACTATCCCTTCCTGAGCCACGGCTTGGGTAAACACGCAGCCGGGCCCTGCAGCACCCCAGCGTGCCGCGCAGCCCCCGCTCGGGGTTTATTTACCCCGAGGTGAAATGGGAAAAGGCAAACGCACGCGTGGTCACTTCCCATTCGCACCGGGATCCAAGCCGGGTGCCCAGAAAAGCAGTGACACGCACCCTGTCCGAGGCTCAGCTTGTCCTGGGCTCTGCAGCGTGCTCCGCGCCGGGGCTCGGCAGCCTGCGGTGGAGGGCAGCGATCTGCGGCAGCCGCCAGCCCACGCTGGGAGCTTGCACGGTCTCTGCGGGAGCCCAGGCAGGTTTGGAGATGAGAAACCCATCAGGGTTCACAAATGCGGGGAAGCCACGCTCGGTTTGGGGAGGCAGGTGTCACCGGCGGCGGGGGACACACGCAGAACGTCCCCGCATGCTTGCCCTGCTCTTACACTCTCCCCTTTGCACCCACTTTGGCCCCTGTTGGAGACAGAATTGGGGGTTAGAGGGAGCCTCGTGCGTTTAACCGTGGGGCTGCAGAAGACAGCGCGGTGCAGCCCCCCCGGAAGGCAGCAGCCCCCCGGCTCTGGCAGCCTTCCTCCTCCACAGCGCTGGAAATGTACGCCCCAGTGCTTTTTGTGCGATTTCTGCTCTGTCAGGGCAGCGGTAGCTCCGCACCTTTCTCAACAGAGCCGGGCCATGAACCTACCCGAATATATCCGACACAGAGTCAGGCACATGATCAGTGCGACGGTAAACAAGCCGAGGCAGAGCTGGATTTAATGCATGCTAATTTAATGCAGCTACACGGAGGGGAAACCCATCTTTCAAGCCGTTCCACACACCCCCATTCCCCAAAGCAGCTTTTAAACCACAGGCCATTAGTTTTGATCTCCACGTGCAAGATGGAGGGCCCCATTCTGACAAATCGGTTCGGTTTTGCCATGTCACTTCTCCAGGTTCCTAGACGGCTGCTCTTCTTTCTCCTCTGCCCATCAAAACCACCGTCATAAATGAGGATGTTGGAACAAATTCCCGGTTGATGAGTCAGGAAAAGTCGCCCATTGCACGGGCTGGGAACATCACCTGCATTGCAGTGCACAACAGCTCCTTACCCGTCACTTTCTAGGTCACCAAGGCAGATGATCCGAAGTCACCCTCCGAGGACCATCTGGCAAGCCCTGCAAGGTGGGCAGGCGTCCCACCAAGCACCAAGGCTGTCGCCTGTGTGCCTGTCGGATGTTAGCCTCAAAAGATGAACCAAAGATGTAACGGGGAACGAATTTACCAGCAGTGGCGACACACCGCCGCGCGCAGCAAGACCCATGTAAAGACACAAAGAGCGTCTTCTGCTGGGGACAGCCCTTCTCCCGGTGAGAATACCCCGGCCTCTGTCAATTGGAGGAAACCGAGGATTCCCCAAAAGCCTGCGTCGTGTTTTGACATCTGACGGGCACCCAAGGGCAGCTGCAGGCCGCACTCACTCGTACCGTGTGTTGAGGCCGGGCAGCGAAGCGGAGCGAGACACCACGCGAGAGACAGACGGACACCACCCTCCAGGTCAGACTAGTAGTGTATTTATTGGAGTATCTCACATGCAGGAACCAAAGTAGAGATGATTTCTGGAGCAAGTTAAACAATGGCAGATTAATACAGTTGTATCGTCCTTAACGGAAACACTTTCTACGTGAATACAGCAACATTTTAGTGTTGGGTTTCTTTGCTTTTTGTGTATTTTGTTTCTCTTTACATAGTCAATCTCTTTAAACAGTTATGTCCCCCTTCTTCCCCTACCCCATTCCCAAACAAAAAAATATCCAATATCTTCAGTAAATAAATATTATCCACTTTTATCTGGAAAGCCTACAGCTGTAATATACAGAGAAGCTATTACACAGGTTACATTCGTAGGGTTAACGATAGCTCATAATACCATGTACAGAATGAGGAGCTCGTACTCATAAAAACACAGAGCGGGGTGGGAAGTTCGGCGTAGGTTTGCCACGGGCTGAAGAGAACCAGCGCCGGCGCTCGGCGCAGCTGGAAAGCCCGTCAGCTCTCGGTGAAACGCAACCTTGCCTCTCTCCTGGATGGAGGAGCAACCTGCCGCCAGTGCCCGGGGCACGGTGCGAGGAGGCTGGGGCTGGCAGTCTGGGGACGGAGCACGCAGGCGCAGCCAGCTCCGGAGGCTGCAGTTTGGGAGGGATGAGTGGAAGGTGCTGCGTGGGCACCAGCAACGCCCCTGGGTGCCTGGCAAGGGGATTCCTGCCTCCTCTCCTCTGCTGGTGGGCAAGGGCAGGTGGGTGGGTGCCCCCAGCAGCTGAAGGGTTACCTCCAAGAAGGCTATAAATCCACTCACTGACTGCCTGCTTCATTATTTCCATAAAAATAACTGTCCTGAGCTGTTTTTTTCCAGGCTAGGCTCTGCAAGCCTTGCGGTTAGCATTTAGGAGGTAAACAATGACTGAGCTGGATGAGGTTGGCCTGGGGATGGAGATAGCAGAAGCAGTTCCCGCTCCACAGGACTCCCAGCAGCTGCAAGAGACCGGACAACTCACCGGATGAAAAAGACTGTTGAAAACCCTGCTGCCTTTGCCCTCCTGGCCGGCATGTCCCGTCCTCGTGGGTGAAAGCAGGAGAGCGTTGAATAGAGAGGAACAGGAACGGGCTGCGTGGGCCGGGGCGCCGGGGGAGCGTGGGCCCAGCTCCTGCGGCAGCTTTCGGAGGGGGACCATCACCCCTGCCCCGGGTCTGAAACCGCTGCCCGGATCTGTTCTTCCACCACTGGAGGGAAACATCTCGCCACCACGGCCAGCTCTGCTGCGTCCTCCATTTAAAAGTGGAAACAGCCAATGTTTCCCACAAAAAAAAAGCTGAACGAAGTCAAACGAACGGAAACCCCCACTAAAATCCTTCTTCAGCTTGGAGGTGTGAAAACACCCCTGGAAATGGCAGAGCTGATTTGAGCAGCACGTTTCAGAGATGGAGGCTGTGATAATTGGAAGGGGAAAGGTATGTTGGAGGCTACGTGAGGGTCCCAGTAAGGACCAGTCTCTGCATTTATGCTGTTCCCTTTAAGAGACACCGTGCTACGTTTTTATGAGCAATTCTCCTATGAGCCTTACCTACATACTAAACACCCTAAATGTCTGTACAGCACATTGTTATCTATTACACCTGCCAAAGATGCAGCTGAAATCTACACAGAACAATTAAAAAACCCGAAAGGATATATTTAAATAGAAACCATTCATTTCTTACATCTCAGCACATGAAGGGTTAACAGAAGAGGTTAAAAAACACACTGGAAAGAAAATATATTGACAAAATAAATATTGTAACCTAGAATAGGGTATGATTAGAACTTACAAAGGACCCCAATAATAATTTAGTGTCATTGAGTGTCAAGCTGTGACTCCTAATATGCCTAGAAAGCCTTGGGATGTTATTTCTTACGGAAAGCGGATCAGGCTGCAGCTCCATCCCTCCTCTCACGAGCATCGGAGCCACGCAAGTCCTCTGTCCACTTGCACAGAGGAAGCACTTAGAGGGAAAGCGAAGGAAGAATAAATCGAAAGGTCGGTCTTCTGAAGTGAAAAACCCCTTCCCTTTCCCTCAAACAGTTTCCACCGCTCAGGTTTTCTGCAGACCACAAGAGGACGGGGAAGATGAGAGATCCTGATACAGGACATTAGGGAAGCTCTAGCGTAGCTCTGACATTTGTTAAAGAAGGTTTGGGCTAAACCACCCGTTCTGCCGCACCTCTGTCCCCTTCGGTGCTTCCAGACCGTGTGCTCAGCCCGCGAGAGCCAGGTCTGGCGGATCAGGCTCCAAATTTAACTCACGGCAGGGCTGCGCTTTTACCAGACCTATCAAGGGTCCCACCAAAAGGACGTTCAGCCGTTGCCACAGGCCGAGCACACACCTCCCGAGGAAGGCATCCCCTGAGCATCCCCAGCAAAGCCACTGCTCGTGCCGACGGCACCTGCCACCCCCGGCGAACAGTGCCCTTGCTTTCCAGCGGATAACACGGGGCATCGGCGGGGACCACGGAGTGCCCGAGGTTGCAAGCACAGAAGAGAGTCCCTCGAGTTGTGCCAACACAGGCTCCTTATCTCCCCTCAGCCCCAGCCTTCTTGTTTCATCTCTTTTCCTCCCCGGTCGGAGGGAGCAGTCACTGACAACTCTGCAAGATCTTCCAGAAAGGGACCAGATTCTCTCTAAAGCAACAACTTGGAAGTCCCAGGACAGGTTTAGCATGACAGAAAGAAACAGCGTTAACAGCACCCACCCACCCTTTTTGCTTAGGGGTGGGGGAGGAAGGGCCAGCACGCACGGGGGCTCCGGTGACAGCGCTGGTGATATCCTTGCCACTCAGCATCATTTGACAACATCCCCGTGCTTGAGCAATGCGATTATCTCCTCCGGCTTGGCAGGGAAGCTGGATTAACATGCTTAGAATCACCTGATGTGGCCATTTACAGGGTCAATGTGTTTCAAGGATTTAGAAGAGAAAATACACGCTTAAAACACCCACGGAGCTTTTTGCATTGACAGGAATACCAACAATTCCTTCTGTGCTGGCAAGACTGCTCAGGCAACCATCAGACACTGTCTGAAATCAAATCAGCATGACAACAGAAGTTTCCTCAGGTTTCTGGGAGCTGGTGGCCACATCTGACGTGTTGCAGAAAGGCAGGGTCTGGCAGGAGCTGGCAGCGGGGTGTCTGGCAGCCAGTATCCAAGCACCGGGCTCACCTTGTGTTAAACAGCGAGGGCAGTGGGCGAGAGCAGCAGTGCCTACATGCAACCAAGGCAGACTGTCCTGGCACCTTCTATTAGCCACAGAGAAGATGAAATGGAGAGAAACCCTCTGCAGACCCACACAGAAGGGCTTCAACTGGGGAGAGAGCCAGCAAGCGGGGAGAAGAGGCAGCTTGATCCCCAAGCTACCTCCATCCTTACGCTGATTTTGCCTGTCCACTTGCAAGCCGTGCTACTTTCTGCACAGCGCAGAGCTGACGGGGAGCTACGGAGCAGCGATGAGGTGCCAAGGGGTGGCAGGGCAGCCTTGCCTGGGCCCAGCTACATACGGAGGGATCCTGGAGGAGGAGGCAGGCAGGGCAGGACAGAGGAGAGGATGAGCAGGGACAGCACGGAGCGACATCTGACCTGGGACAGCCTGGAAATCCTGCACAAAACAATGCTTCCCTCCAAAGATTAACGTGACTGCTCTCAAAGACCATCAGTGCTGCAATCGGGCCATTTGGTAAAAGGTTTTATGTGTCACAACCTACCAAAGCGTGGCGTACCCTAGAGAGTATGTTACGAGCTGAAATAACTGTGCGCAGATAAAAGCTTCTATCGCTTTCACATCAGCTGTTTATAGCACAGATTCTTGGTCTAGAACAACTTCTGAGAGAGCTCGACGCACACCAGCATCCCGGGAAGCTCAGGCATGCCAAGTCAGAACAAAGTGGCTGGTTGCCTAAGATGACGAGTGCCCCGAGGAAGAGGGGCTGAAGCGCTGCGGAACGGAGCGCTGCCTGCATGGGCGTTCATCTGAAAAAGCGGCTCTCCATCAGGACGGGAGATTCTCCCTGCCACGCAGTGTTCGGCTCTCTCTTTGATCCTACCATCTTGCGCCACTGGCTTCCTACCAAGGAACATGCAGGGGGATGCAGCAATGGCTGGAGCTGCCTGCTCCAGCTCTGCTCGTCAGCCCAGCAAGGCAGGCACACAGGCTGGAATCCCTTCTGGCAGCTCCAGCAAGAGCAGTGCTCCCGGCCATGCCCCTGGCAGCAAGGGAATACGCTTGTTTGCACAGACAGGAGGGAAGACTGCAGCCCCGTAGGAGCTGGGAGTTAATAAAGGGGCAGAGGTATCAAAGGACGCTCTAAAAAGTTACAAATAGCATGGCCACAATCATCCAACACATTCTGAGGCCCAAACCTAGAAGGAAATGAGGAGTTTCACCTCCAGCACAGGCAGGCATGGCTAATCCCTCCGCAGTAACCATCTCGCTCAGCATTTCCACACAAGCCTGTGTGAGGTTTGCCTCTTTTTGTCCTACCTCCGAGAACCAGCATGTCTATCCTACCAGGCATGGCAGGGAATCCAGGAACCTCAGTTCACACCCAGTCCATGAGCAAGTCCCATCCATCTGCATGGATGTTATTTACAACAGCTGAGACAAATGCAGAGCTCTACAGTCACTGAAGAAGGAATCTAAGGTAAGGAAAAAAAATAACCTAGCTATTTTAAAAGGCAAACACACTAGAAAAAATCCTCATGTGAGAATGCTCTCCCAAAGAGCAAAATGCTTCATGCGCTAACGTTACAGCATCCATTTAGCTCAGCGTTTTTCATTCTCGCCAACTGCCAGAGCTACTGGACATGGCCAACAGACTGCTTTCAAATTAGAGCAAGCCCAGATAAAACACAAGGAAAAAAATACCCTGTGAGATTTAGAATATGAAGCGCCGCACAAAGTGGGGAAAAGCGACCACCATATGGTACCGGGAGATGTGTGAGTGGGAGAGTAAAGGATTTTAACTTGTGAAGCACATGTTGAAAGGGGAACAGTTGTTCCTTGCTGTCGAATCCGACACGAAAGCCAATACATTAACATTTTATCTAAAAATAAAGACACACTCCTCCTGAACATTCCAGCTCAGTCAATTACATGCTGATCGACAGAGCAGTCTACTTGGCAGGACCTGCCTACAGAAGAGGATGATCCCTACATAAATTGAAGGGCAAGGCTGCTCTCTCCCCTCTGGGCTTTTGTTTCAACACAGTGTGACGTACTCATGCATTCTAAAGGGGTTTTCAGCATCAAGAGCTGGTTTTGTGCAGCTGGGATAGGAAGGAGGGGATTAAGCAAGGGCTGGAGAATCGTGGTCTGGCAGGAACAGTGTTGGACTTAAATAGAAAGAGTCAGCTTGTGGGGGTGGATTGTTTGGGGAGGGGGGGGAAAGAAGGAGCAATCTATGAAATCGAGGGGAAGGGGGTCGTTGTTAGCCAGGTACGGTGGGAGGACGAAGTGGCTGTACAGCGACGTTCGCCTGCAGAGCACGGGGGTGGGAGGGCGGCTAAGAGCAATCTTCACAGTGCAAAGAGGGCATCCTCCGAGCGCTCTTGCTTTTTCCTGCTGGAAGGATTTGTCGGAGGGGTGGGGGCTTCCAGGGGAGGGGATGGCAGATTGGGAACCATCTCCGCCGCTTTGGCTCGCTCTTCTAAAAATTTGTCAAACTCTGCAACGCAAAAAAAGAAGGAAGACAGGTAAGAACTGGAGCTGTACGTTTAGCCCCGGGGACAGAGGTTAGCAGGGTCTGAAATTCCAGCGCCTGGTGTCCCGTCGGGCTGTGTTTGCAGGCACCCATACTTGTACGGCCTGACTTCCTCAGGAAAGGGTACAGACGTCCTTTGAGACACCCTAGCTCAGGCAGCAGAGGGAATCAAACCCACGCTACGCCATCGGCCGCAACAGAAGCAGGGAAACATCATTCCAAAGGGCTGAGCAGCTCGGGGACGCATTCCTGCTGGCACAAACACAGCGCACAGCCAAGGAAGATGGCAGGAAAGCACTTACAGCCGGGAGGGCTCCTCACACCATAAATACTATAACTTTTTGCTTCGAAACGCTCTCCTCCCGCCTTTCTGACTGCAGAAGCGTTTGCTGGGGAACATCGGGCTGGGAGAAGTCAGCGTCTCAGCAGGGATCAAAGCAGATAATTCAGTCTGCGCACTAACCTGGGAACGGCTCAGCGCCACAGGCATCTCTGCTTACCTTCACTGGTCACTCCTTCTTCCAGTTCATCTCCTTTCTGCAATTGGAACAAAAAGGCGTGTGAACACACAGGCAGCACTTCACCTTCACTATTATCCTCTACACACATTTAATGCAACCGGACAGTTTCCACCACTCGTTTCCACATGCTAACTATTTGAGCAGGGCGACCTGGGGAAATCGCACGGCTCCCACGTCGGGAGGCCAATGGTGACTGACATTTCACTGCGCTGCAGAGCGAGAGGATGAGCACTAGAGATGCTTCTGAAAATTGCTGGTGGATAGCTAAACCTTCCCCGTTGGACCTGAATGGCAGTCCAGCGCCGTTTCCACTTCAGACAGTAGGCCTGGTCAAAAACTGAGCTGTGTGAGTCACACAAATGCTGTACAAGATGCCGTCTTTTGTCACACGGTCCTTTCAAAACTCAGGACTGCGGTTTGCATTGTGTCTTCAAATAAAACGCACTTTTAGCTGACAAAGGACACACGCTGCAAAATAGTCTGGGGCCAACGTTCCTCCTGTGGGAGTTCATTTTAGATTTCACATAAAAATATAGCAGCTTTCCTGGCATCCATGCTGTACAAAGACAAGACTAGGGTGGGCTGGATGAAGGATACCGATGGGCAGCTAGCGTCTGTCCATGAGACACAAAGGCTGGGATGCCATGGGGGGGTCAGTGCATCTCTACCAGCTGCGTGCATTTCAAGATGCTAATTTCCAACAGTTCTTTAATAAGGAAATTAAATCAAGTCCAAGGCTGTGGCATCCTTGTCAATCTATCAGGATGTTAAAAATGGATGAAAACACTACTTGAAAACCTCATGGTGAACCTGCTTTGAAAAAGGAAAGTATTTGTCCATGCCCTGGCTTCTCCACCAGGAGATGGGGAACATACTGATTGGCCTCACAAAGGTGTTTAATGCCTGAGAATTAAATGCCACCTAGCATCTACTACCTTTCTACTGCACAGAGGTTTCCAGAGGTACACACAGCAGCCACTGCTTCACGTGCAGAGGTACTGGTTGCTCCAATGTACCCCAAAAAGGGTAAGGAAATAAATAACGATTAGCTAACCTAATCTGTAACTTCCTCAGCTGGGAAGCAGAGAACTGAAATGAACCATTAACAAAAAAAGCAGGCGGGGGGGGAACCCAGAGTGAAAAACAAAAATTCAGTCCAAACTTTCTCAGAGGGCATCTCTATGCTGCACCCACATAGGGTCAGGATGGGGACCCGGGGACCCGGGAGAAGGGAAGCCGGTACTGTCACGGCCACAGCGCGTGCGATCCCCAGGCTTGTTCAGGCATTTACACGGCACTTCTCTGCTTTGCTCTTTTTGAGTAAGGCTATCTAGGGGCTGACAGATGTACAGAGCCACCTCGATATCTCTCCATAAGATCATCTCTCCTGCTAAATTAATTTAAATGGCAAAGACAAAAGTTTATTGTTTAAGCAGAGTGGACGTGCTACATTTACTGTATTTCTTTAACAAAACGAGGCCAGTTTGTAATTAAATTTGAAAATGATTGCCTGTACCGAGGCCTGAAAAAACCACCTGCAGCTGAAAACCAGGGACATTTCAAAGACAGCCAGTCAGTCTGCCAAACTCGAACACTGAAACCCAGAATCTGTTTAAGCACTTCAGGCAGCTTTGGAGAGCAAGAGCATTTTCTTCCTTTCAGTACAGTCAGCTCCTCTGGTGCCGGAGCGGAGGGCTGACGTGCCAGAGCATGCCTGCAGCACTGCTGCCAGAGCCGGGGAGCGAAGCCTGAACCCCGCAGCTCCCAGCCAGGAGCTGAGCAGGCAATAGCAAGGGGCTGGGGGAGACCTTAAGGAGTAGGGAGTTATCTAGGGACAATATCTGAAGTTGGAAGAATGGAAGGAGACGATCCTTATGGATATGGTGACCACAAGGAAACAGCTCGGTTCACTAAAACCATGTTTAAAAGAACAGTCTGAAATGCAACCCACCACCCGTCCCCAAAATGCACTTGGTTAATTTGAGTCAGATGCTTACATTAAAAAAAGAGACCAGAATAAATGCGTACTAGCTGTACCACCGCTTAAACCAAATGTGTATTGGTACAGCAAAACAAACTCCAGAATGAAGGAAAAGCTACTTTTAGTTGTCTCTTTTGTTTGTTTAATAATTACCAGACGATAATCATTTAGGAGAAACTGAAAGTTATAAACATTGAAGAGAGACTGTTATAAATTTTTATTATTACTATTACAAAACATGGCAAGATTGTTTGCCGATTTAATAAAGACTTCTCGATTTGAAAGGAATCTAAGCCCTGATCCAGCATCTCTTAACAGCATGCCTCAACGTAAGCATGTGCTTAGATCCTGTCAAAGCTAACGCAGCCTTAAACACGTGCTTTAATTCCAGCGGAGAACACAGGTAAACTTCAGCACATGTTTAAATGCTTTCCTATACGGGAACCAGAAACATGCGACTTCTGGAACGCGTGCTATTCTGTGATGTTAACGTGGAGAAGGGAAAATAAAACAAGTCAGAAAAAACAAGTTTTGATTGAATTGCTGAACACGACCCTATCTCCTCCTGCTCAGGTAGTCCCCTCACAGGGAAATAAGCCATACAATTTGGAATTTTCACTGCCTCCCGATACGAGAAGTAGCAGTAACTCAGCAATGCATAGAACGTTATCCGTACAAGTGCTATTGCCCACGTGAAAAATGAAAATATAAAGAGTCTCACCAAGTCGGTACTGAGCCACTCCTCAATGTCATCCATGACAGAGGACTGTGCAACAGGGATCTAGGGAGTGCAGCGAGAGAACAGCAAGGCAGGCAAAAACCAAAACACATCCACAATCATGGCCACAGAGCGATGGAAAACGCCAGAAATAAGATTAAAAACAAAACAAAAACAAAGATGTAAGATGTGCTGGGAAAAAAAAAAGGCAACAAAATATAAATGGCATTTCAAATAAAGAAACACTTGGAAAGGAAATTATGAACAACAAGACTAAAAAAAAAACCAAGAGAAAGATTATGGGGAATGACGTGACTGGATGCCAGCGTTAAGACGGGTAACTTCTCGACCACATATTAAAACCATCAAGGTAGACTGATGATTCTAATTTTGATCGTGAAAAGCTTTTAAGGGTAGAATACTGGATATCAGTTAGGTTTTGAAATGTTAAATTTACACCTTTTATTTTTTTAAAATGGGTATTGGCCACAGCGAAGGGTTAGCAAAGAGAGGGGGCTCAAAGTCTTCAGGCAACACTTCTATAAAAACAATTTGTTTTTCTCCGCAGGTGGAGGCAGTCAGAACCCACGTTACACAGTCATGTTTCCTTCCACAACCGCCTCCCACCACACCACCGAGCCTTGGCGAGCCTCGGCACACCAGTTTAAAGTAAAACTGTCCCGGCTTCTTGGCCCCACTCCTCTGCCAAAGGTGACCCTCTCGCAGCGGAGGCAGAGAACCCAACATGTGCCAGTGCAAAGTGCGGAGTCTCAAAGGTGAAGGCGAGGAGGAGGATGGGGCAGCAGCTCCCGGTGGGTGCAGAGGAGGAGAGCACAGCATGCACTCCTCTCGGCTCCGGCTCCAGCTCTGGCAATGCCTTGCAGTGCTGCAGCAAGGCTCACTGGAGCCTGCCCGTCAGGCCTCCACGGATGGTTTAACGAAAAGGCAGGGAAGGTTTGCGTCTCCTCCTGCCATAAAACCACTCACGTTATGCTGTGTGATTGCGACAGGCAGCGCAGACGCAGCACGCCAAGTGCTGAAGTGCAGCTATTTCACAAAGCGCTACAGGCAACTGGGTCAGCGAAGGGAAATTACTGCGTGTTAGGTGTAGAATTTCCTGACTTAACTACGCTGCTTAAACACAACAGAGGGCTGCAGAAGTAAACAGGAAAACGCCACAATAGATCTCGTAAGGACAACCTGAAAAACGCTTGGAAAGCAATGTCAGACACGCAGGTTCCAGGCCAGAGCACGGCAGCCGAGCAGCGGGGCTGGCAGGCAAGAGACCTCACGGTGCTGGGGAGGCTCTCCTGGGACAAAAAGGTGTCAGGGGGTGTCTGCAGCTTTGCCTGAAACCTCTCATGGGAAGAAGAGCAGAAAGAGGCTCTGCAGATTAATTTGCTGGGAGATGTAGTTTTCTCAGGGACTTCTAGTGGAGGAAGACAGACAGACGCTGAATTACAGAGGCAGCGGCACAGGCTGACGTGGTTTAGCGGAGCTCCTCAAGAATTTTTTCTTCTGATCAAGCAGCCCTTTGCACTGAGGAGGTCAGTTCAGCCCTTGCTTGAGGTGAGGTCTGCTAAGGTAGGTTAGTTGTGTTGAAGAACTGGAAATCCAGGGCTCAATCCAAAGCATCTCCCACCAAGAGAGGCACCGGGAAGATGGCTTGGCTCCGACTCTGCAGGTTGCTGGACAAAGTGCACGCGACAGATCCAAGAAGGGTCAGAGGTGCAAGTTGTCGTTTTACTTTCAGCTAATACATGAAGATCCCAAACAGAAAATAAGTTCCTGCAGTTTCCTTTAGAATGGGCCAGATTTGGGATAATTGCCCCTTTTTAATTTGCAATGGAGAGCTGAATCACGCACGTACAACACTAACGCAGTGTGCTGAAGCTGCTGTGAGCTGGCCCGGATGGCCATTAACGAGAGGAGGGCTCTGTAGACATCTCCCAACATGCTCCTTCCCAAGGACAAGTTGCATCTTGTAGAACTGGCTTGTTAGTTTAACAGCTTTGGAAAATACTGGCTTCAGCGATACAAAGGAATGAATTTATTCAGCCTACAGCAACCTAAAACCGACTGCAGAAGTTTCGCTGCTGTCTCTCTCCTGTATTAACACTGCACGCAACAAGTAATGCTTTGGAAGGTGTAGCCTTCAGAGCTGTTGGCTGGTTTGCAGCTCAGAAAGGTACTAACGTTTCTTTAAGGATAAGAAAATCTGTACGGAGCGGAGGAGGAAAATAGCAGGTTTTTTTGCTTTTCTGTGAATAAAATAAGAGCTGCTGTTCTAAAAAGCGTGGTGGTACTGCTGTCCCTGTATTAGGAGGAACAGCAATTCAAATCTTGGTCATCCTGAAAACACAACAGGTGACTGAGCAACTAATGGACTCCTGAGAATCGCAGCACTCTTGAGTTTGCAGGAGTCCTCGAAGAACAGCTCAGCAGTACCAGAGTCTGTGCTGCTGTGTTTTGTAAGATTTTTAAAAAAAAAAAAAAAGAAAAGAAAAAAAGGAATTCTACTTTCAGACAGACCTACTTTATATAACAAACAAAAACCTGAGAAGTGCAAGAACACTTCTCGCAGGTCATCTATAAGAAGCAGAGAGCTGCGAGATAAACATTTGAGCATGTCAGCCGTTTGCTGTTCAGCACTGACCTTTTAAAAAGCTTCCCCCATCTTCCACCACACTCACAGAAGAGCCAAGGGTTTGTACCTATCGCTCCTTCCATGCTCAAACTTCCAATTTACCTTCCTCAGACTCTGAGCCCCATTTTCCCCATAAAACGTGGGTTCAATGTATCAGGTTTAATTTGTTCAAGAATAAAGAGGGGGGGAAACTCTGAAGAGGAACTGGAAGTTTTAAAAGATTTTAACTATAACATTGTAGCATTTATATTTCATTTGAAACTGACCACACGCAGAAGTTCATTTTTTGCCAGTCAGTTGTGTATTTGGCAAGCCTCCCCCTTCCAGAAGCACTAAACTGAAAAATGTGGAGGGGAGTTTTGTTAAAACTAATCCCCTAAAACACAACAGAAGCAATGTAAAAATAAATTAGCTAGTTTACACATTAAAAAAGACAACAGTTTCTGGGAACAAACAGCAGTGGCAGCCACAGACTACATGGAAATGGCTCCAGAATGGGATACTGTCTCGTTAATACTTTGATTATGCAAACGTACACGGTCTAGTGAAGCTCTCAGTCTTGGCAAGACAGCTCCCTAGATAGTCAGTGTTGGCTGCAAGAGCTGTTTTTATAACGATATTGTGATTTCTTTTTTAAAAGTCTATACTCAAAGTAAATGGAAATTAAGTCACAAAATATTTTTGGGTACTTTGAGTAACTGGCTTTAATTAGAAGTTGGGCCCATTGTTCAAATTCCTTTTTTATTTAGTCTTTGGAAAATCCTACAAATGGGATCATCTCAACAGTCCTGAAAGGGAAGTGGAAAAGGAGGGCTGGGAGAACAAAAGCAAGCGTTCAATCCCACAAAACCCACAGGAACCTGGAATTCAAGCTCATACTTATCTAAGTCAGATTGTGTTGGTGTTCTCACTAGCAATCAAAAGCCGAAGAGTATTGCCAATATATTTCCTCAGAAGTCATAAAATCCAATATTCTACCCTTAAAAAGACAGTTTGAGGTTATTATTATCACATTTTATTTCTATTAAAAAATGATCCCACCGGAAAAGAAGCAGGTATGAAATGACAATTCAGGTCTCTAGGTGAGCTCATTAATGTTCTTAAAATGTTTAACAAGGTTCATGCTAATTGTTGCTAGACTACCGTCTTGTAGTAGCTTAGTTAATTGTGCTTCTTTCTAGATGTTTAACAAAGCTGACACCAATACTTGGTTAGCTGCTATTCACTTCCCCCCCCCCGTTAGTTAGGAATAGTAAAGAAAGGTCTGTCATTCCTACGGCAGGAGAACTAGAACGCTAAGATGCACGCTAGCAGCCTACTCCAGCTCACTGCTACAGCCTTACCATCTATTTAAAGCTGTTGTGATCTTGAAATAGTGCCTGGCCTCAATATTAGAACACGGTTGACTTTACGCGTAAGGCTCAAATAAGCTACTTGATTAGTTGTAGCTGTGTTTACACATGGCATAGATGGGGAAGGCAAGAGCTCAGGTACGTTCCCCCACACAGCCTGTTGTGCCCGTACAACAACCAGCCGATCTGGATCTGATAGGCATGTCCAGACAGCGAAAGCCTTCGCTCACGTGGGGTATCACATTGTCCTTGTAGAGTGCTCCGTAAAATGCCATGGCTGGACAGGTAATGAAACCCTCGTGGTCTTCAGAACAAGGGAAAACGCCTGCTTGCCTTCAAAAGGGAGAGGGGTCCCACCACACAGAAGAAATGAGATCTTCACACGTCTCTTTCTCAGTTTGTCCACAATTCAAGCACTTCAGTCTCCAAGAAGATGACGTATTTCAACAGTCTCATGTTACCCAAGTCATTTCCACATCTTAGATCCTATCTCTCTATTGAAGGCACACATAGCGGCATCCCACTTGGCTAGTAATTAACATCTCGGCAAAGGTTTCATTTAATCTTTACTCACATATCTTCACTACAGAGAGGAATCTCCTCTCTAGCCAGGCACGCTGCTGGTGGTCAGGCTGCAATGCTCAAAGCTGTTCGTATCACCTTCTGTGAATTCTGGTTCCAGTTTCATTCTTCCCCTGCCACCGTCCCAAATAACGTCTGTCCTGACGTGGTGGCTTAAGCAACACCTGCTTCTCACTTTTGTAACAAATATCCATTTGGCACGTGAGCGGGGTGACAGATTATTCTAACAAATGAATATATTCACGCAAATCTCAACAGCTACCCAAATTCATGAGAAGGGAACTGGAACTACCTGCACTAGTAGGTGGTGGTGGCCTTATGCTAAAGTCTGTGCCTAAGAGCTGCTGATACAGACCCCTGTACGACACCTGCGCAGCCTCACTCGTAAGAACCCAGACCTTACACTGCAAACAGATCCGGTACTGGAACAGCTCAGCTAACATCCCGGTCATGTTTAAACCGGGAGCATTTTCTGCAGATATCATTCTGTCTACGCTAGCTTTGTAGGCACAGCTGGAATGGATAAAGATGTGGTTTGTGTCTCCATGGTCCTGGCATCATCACCTTGCCAGCAGAACTGAGCTGCAGATTAAGCTGAAACAGAAACAACGCTGCCAAATTCACTGGGAAAGTACACACGGAGCCCTGAATGAGCCTCCCTCTGCAAAGGTGTGTTGGTGAACTGGGATGCACAGAAATGGAGTGGGAAGAACTCAACTCTAAGCTTAAACGTATCGCATTTTGGAAAGAACAACGTCAGGTTGTGAGGGATGTGAGCACCACTGGCAGGTGGAGAACACCCTTTCAGTGGTTTCAGTGTTGTACAGGCACAGGTAATGGCAATGTCAGCTCACCCCTCTTTTCCCCCTCATCTCAAAAGCACAAAAAGTTACCAAAGAATGTGCACATCAAGTTCATACCTGGGATGCTACTGGTATTGCAAATGCTACAAAGTCGTATTAATAAATACCGTTAAGAACTACAGCCAGTTAAGAGAGAAACGGAGTTAATGATTAGTTTAGGTTTATTTTAGGTATTTCTCTCTCATATTTAGCATACAAACAAGGGGGCAGGCTTGTAAGAGCAGCGACTGGCTGGACAGCCAGATCCCCTTCCCTCCCCAAATCCATACGCCTCCATGAATACTGCAGTATCCTTTTTCCAGACTGAATAACCACAAGCCAATGAACGAATATTGTGTTTGTTTTTTTAATAAAGCAGTGGTGTGAGTGGTGCGAACAGCAGGGGTGCCGATTTCATGCTTCCCTGCTCTTGTAAACAGTGGAAAGGCAAAGAAGAGGAACTAACTCAATCACTGGATTATTCATTATGGATGAACATCTAACAGTGGCACAGTACATCTCTGGCTGCAACGGAGCCGCCGAACAGCAAGAGCCTCTGTGAACCACAGTCAACAATATCAGAGGCAAGGCAAGCGCTGCTCAGTTTACGGCTTTTCACTCTCGTGTTACGAGCTGTGGGTCTCTGACAAGCACTGAAATGAAACTCTGGCTCCCAAGGATAGGCGCCTACAGCTGGGCTTACCCACGTGTGCTAGCAGGCACACAACTGCGTCTGGGTGCTTGCACCGCTGGGTGCTTGCACCGGCAGGCAGATATGACTGTATATATGCACGTACCCAATCACTGTGCGTGCACCAGCCACGCAAACCTCTGACAAATTCACAGGCTGGCCCTCAGAAATAGTCTGGATCAGCCCTAAGTCTAGAAGAATAAATGCAAAGCGTTTCACAGAGTTGGCACGCTCTGATATGGCGCACTCTGGATTTTCTCAACCTTAAACTCTCTGGGATGTTTCTCTTTTCAAGCACTGAGCGGCTTTGTCCGGGACATTCAAGGCTCTCTCTGGAGTGAGGCATTCCCATTCCGTGGGCCTCCTGACGCACAGCCCCACATGCTACACTGCAAGTGCACCCCAGCCCAAAGGGAATTCTGCACTGCACCTTTCTGAACTCAGCTGCAGTCAGGACTGTCTCGTTGGTACTAATTGGTACTAATCTCAAATAATTGAAGTGATGGATTACGTCATCCAAAAATACAAAATTGGTCTTAGAACTTGGCTTTAAGGCATAGCTGAGGCTATTTTTTACCTACCTCTGACTTCTGCACTTAAAGCAGGCTTTTGAACTTCTCTCTGCAAGCATGCTGATGAAGGACAACTTCAAACGAGGTCAAAATGTGCAAAGATTCAGTGATCCTCAGAAGCTTGATTTTATCAGAGCCCTGGCATCACTAGACATGGGAATTAAATCCTTAAAGCCAGAAACACTATTATACCTTTTGGAGTCTAAATCCTAATGCCAGTGTAATTCCCTGACTGGGGTGGAAGATGGCAATCTGGGCAGCAGCTCTCCCATTCCCTTCCTTTCATACAGAACTATCCCTACATTACTCGGTTCAATTAGGTATGATCCTACAAGCTCCATATGTTTAGTCCAGACCACGAAGTTAAGCACTACCAAAAGAGGCTGCTTTAAAGACACGTAGGAAGTGTCCTCTTTATGAACAAGATCCATGAGACTTGTGTTTATCCCTCGAAAAGTGGATACTGCATAAACAAATCAAGACAGTAGAAGGAACTAATTGGATCCCCAGGCCTCTTCTGAAGGTGATGCGGGATCCTACAAATGATTCAGCAGGTTACAGGCCTTTGTACCGTACAAACCAGAAATTGGTGCAAATCTTTCCCTTTGCCCCAGGTAATGACGTAAGTGGGAAATAAACTCCTTGTACTGTCTGATTTCAAGTGGTTCAGTAGGGCAGGACGAGAGGTGAATGGAGGATGGTTATTCTAGGTAAAGGGACTGGGGTGGGCAGTAGGAATCGCTTCACTGGTGAAGTCCTCACCATTCCTTGTGTAATTAGCCACTTGTCTATGGGCTCCATGTCTGAGTTCCCACCTTTACCTCTCCTCTGTGTTGAGAACAGAAAGGTCCATAAAGAGAGAAACCACAGCAACAACCCGTGATAAAGTAATATAACAGCAACAAGTTAAAAACTTCACATACACATACACACACACAGAGCTGCCTACGGTAGCTTCTGGCAGCAGCTGCATCCCCCTCTGCTGCCTGTCAGCTCTGTCCATGGAGGGACAGACCTCACCCCGACCTCTGCACTTCCTACAGACAGTTCACAGAATTTTAGCACTTCCTCCATGTTGATATTAAAAAAGAAAAAAAAAAATCACTGACTAGTAGTGAGGCTGATGTTTGTCATCTTCTTAGAAGAAGAGAAAGCGTAGGCTATACAACCTACTAAAATCAGTCACTTTACTGGAAGCGCTCGTATAACTCACTGTGGAGCTTCCCTTCTTTATGAAGCTGTAAGTTGCAGCACACCCTACTTACCTCCTTGTTCTCAGCAGACAAACTCTGCCTCAAACTAACAGTAGGACAGCTCTAACCATGGCGTTGAGCAGGAGGGTAAGTAATCGCAGTTTGCTGCAGCGTTCTGGCAGTCTTTCAAACTGCCCCTCTCTAAGAACGGCAGAGGTTAAAAGGACCGCTGATGCATCCAGTTCCTCCGAGCAGACTGCATGGCACAGCCATGCAAAGACTCTCAAGATGGCTTCTTGTCCTTCAGCATCTCATCCCTGAGCCAGGGCCTGGATGCAGAGTCATCTCCAGCTCTGGAGGGGCTTGCTGTTTAGGTACCTCCATCCAGATACCTGCACACGTGGGATACCTGTCCTGTCCCCACCACCACAGATAATGGAGAATCAGCTGTAATCTTTTATGGCTCATTTCAGTACTTGTGCTGAGGAAAAAAAAGGGGGAAATCACTCCAGCTTCATCCACTCTGTGTAACACTAGAGAATTGTTTCTTGGACACCTCTCCTCCCAGCTGTGATCACGCAACAACTCTGTGGCAACAAAAGCAATTCCCAACATGGAAAAGCAATATTAAGAAAACAGGGTATTTTTAGCTCGTCTTGTTTCCAGCTGCTAAATCATATTAAAAGACAGCTAATGCCACGTGATCAGCCATCTCTCTACAGACCATTCTGAGAACGACTACATTAGAAACGTCGGATGTGCTGAATTTTACCACTGGACAACTGTGCTGGAACAAGACGTGTGTGAAGAACATGTTGCGAAGCTTTTGGCTCCTCCCTAGAGCTGTTCTTAAATTAGGTCTCTACCCAAATTAACACGTGTCTTTCATTTACTGAGCACTGCCAGTTTTGTGCTACGCATGCTGGGGCTGGTAACTTTAGGAGAGTTTAATTTTTATTTCCTTTAAGAAGAGACACCCACAAGCCTCACAACACTTGACAAAAGGCAGTGTTTACCAATTACCAAAAGACTGCATTTCAAAACAAGCTATTCTGATTACACGATACAGTCATCAGGACCTTTGAAAAGAGGCTGAAAGTCTCTACAACATCTCAGAGCCCAAAGTTCCACAACCCATAAAACTTTGACCGTCAGATTAGCTCAGACACAGCCCTTTGAACTGACAACACTTCAGGCAGAGCAGCAGCTACGCTGGTGTGAATGACACGTCGCATCGGTGCCTCAAGCAGAACTGGCTGAAGAACAAAAGTGTTAATAAATAAGGACACGACCCTGTGGCCACCAGGGGAATACAGCCCCCTTGACCAGTAGCTAAATGCAAGCCCCTTGCGTTTGGTTAGCCAGGAACAAAGAGCAGAATCTCAAATCCTTTCCCAGGTCCTGCCAATAACACAGCTCAGTGATACTGGGGGCTTGGGCTGTCACAGTGGCTTCAGGAATTCCTCTCTCACCCCCCTTAATATACTTCTGCCCCCGCTTCCCTGTGCTTCCCCCTTTTCCCTCAGTACTGCTGGCATGAGTTTTTGTGGGGCTGAGCTTGAAACTGGTCACAGGGATGACCTGAGTTATAAATTACCCTTTTTGCAGGAGAACAGGCACAGGAACAAGCAGACAGATTTGTGGGGCGGGCAGATGCGCCATAAGAAATCATTGCTGAAGCCCTGCTACCACTGAACTATGGCCCAGGCAGTCAGGCAGCTGTGATCTGACCCCAGCTGGCTCCGAACACAAATTCTCCCTGGCTCAGAGCACAAGCTGCCAGGCATGCCAGCTGCCCTGAGCACTCCCATTTCAACTTATGAAAGAACCAGGGCGGGATCAGCCAAGGCATGGGGAGGCAATTCTCCATGGAGGGAGGCGTGTGCATGCTGCACTGGCTCTCCCATGCTACACTGGCTCTGCCATGCTCCCTAGTGGTCAGCACGGACCAAAATTAGACTAGGAGAAGGCTCTCAACTTGCTTCGTCATCTAAAAACTTACACACAGCTGAGTACAAAAGGACAGGCCAGTTTTAAAAAGCAGGGTGGTAGAAAGGGGTTGAGGGATGATCTGAAAGCTCCTTTCACGTCTGCCTTCACCAAGGTATGCAGACAAAGCTGGCCAAGCTCACTCTCTCAAACACGTTTCTAGTATCAGTTGCTGTGAGGTGACAGCGCATGGGCCTCTTCCACCCACACAAGATAGCAGGAGCCTGCCCTGGGACGGACAGAACAGACTGCATGCAAGGGCAGTTATGGCAAGGCATGTGAAGCATTAAAAGTCTACAATTTCTCTGCCTGTAACTTGCTCCTGTATCCATGCACGTACAGAGAAGTCTAGTAGATTCAGACTGCAACAACTTTCATAAGCAAAAACGAACAAAACACATGCACACCAGCGTTCACAGGATGTTCCCTGCTTATTCTTTTCAGCAGTGACTCCAGTCAAAGAGCTAGACCCCCCAGGCAAGCTGCAAGAACGCAGGAGAATTTACCCGCTATGATTTTGAAGTCTTTTAGGCTGGTGTGCTAAGTAGCAGCTCTTTAGAGATCATTACTGAGCAAGTACTTGCTCCTAGGTATCAATTTCAAAATAGCCAGTACTAGCACGTCACTGGAATACAGAATGAGAAGTCTCAGCCAAAGCAGCTGCCTACAGCCTGGATTCCACACACAGCTTCAGATAACAAAACGCAGAGCAATGACCTACCCCTCCTGTGTTCTGTTTTCGAACATCCAGGGCAGACGCTAGTCCTTTGACAGCCTGTGGATCCTCATACGTCACGCTGAAAGAAAGGAACAAACCACAGAACTAGAAGGAAGTCCAGCAGTCACCCATGCAGAATGCACTTGCTACTCTGATTTACTCCCCTGGAAATCAGAAAGCACATTCTTTTTCGTAACAAGACTTCAAGTGTACTAAGTATATTCCAAGAAGAGGAGTGTGCTCTGTATAAAGACCATCCATCAGTTCCAGTAAGCATGTTGAAGCAAAAAGAGTAAGACTGGCATTATGAAAGGTAGGCAAATAGGTTACGAGGCACCATCAGCGTGTCCAAGAGCTAGCAGGGGACTGTGAAAAGAGGCCTGATTACAGATTGCATTTTGCAAAGCTTTCAAGATGACATTTGGAAGCCTGAACTTGATGCGTGCATGGGGGAGGCAGAGGGAGACTTGAAGACAGATGAAACATAACTAAGCAACTACAGGGAAGCATACAAAGAAATGCACTATTTACAGAGGTTGGATTTTTAAAAAGCTTCTTAAATCGCTATACAAAAGGGACATGTAGCAGTCAGGTGACAGAGGCAATAGCACCATTTCTCAGAGCACAGTGGCGAACCATGAGCTGAAGCAGATGCCAACACCTGCCCATAAATCAGCCCCTGGGAGGAGCCACGCTCGGAGCAGAAGCACTTTCCCTTCCAGTGTGCTGGCTTCTCCTAAGCTCTGAGCGCAGCACCCAGAGGCTCTCACCTACACAGTGCGGCAAGTCACACTCACATCTTTACTGCTGCTCCATTTATACAGTGTACAGTCCAAGGAAGATACAGCAATCCCCCCCTTGTGAAATCATGGACTGATGTGTGCTCCTTGTTCCATTAGCTCGCAGAAGGAGATAGAGGTGCAGTGTGGGAAGACTAGTTTCGTGCTTCATTTAGCACAAGAGACAGAGGGATCTCCATTACATCTCTCTGCAATGCATCTCCTTTCTGACTATACATTAGGGCACTCAGCCTGAAATCTCCAGTGGTAACGTATGCCTCCACAGTAGAGCACATCTTCTCAACACTGATACCACAGCTGAGGCAGTACCAATCTATATCGACGACTGCAACTAAAAGATCCTAATAAATTTGCTGGCTCAAGTTTTCCAGAGTGCATAAGTTTTTGATAATCTGCTAAGGTCTGAGCCAAACTATTTAACAACATTTCTTAGTTTGAGACAAGATATTGATGATGTTCTGACTACATCCTCTAGAATCCGAAACTAGAAGGAGGCAAGAAATAATACATGAAAGAAAAATACCTGAGTGTCTCTTTTACTGCATCTCACTTGACAGGGATCAAAGGATTTCTTAATAATTGCACAGGTTTATTTTACATTAAAATAATTGGACCTGTTAAATGCCCTTGAAAGTGCCAGATTTGCAGCTCTAGAGATTCAAGCCCTATGCATATAAACAAATTAGGGATAGCATGGCAGCCAGGCAAGCTACACTGCCTTGACAGCCTGCGAGAGTCTGACTGCTGGGCCAAAAGGGAGAGTTTAAGCGGATGGTAATTCTGTTTCCGAGCCCTTGATGACAGTAATTCAGTCACCAAAGTACATCCATGACCTTCAGGTGAAGGACCCTTATGCTCCCGTATCTCAAGCACTGGCTGGGTGGATGGGTTGACAAGCCTTTATGAGAGGAAGCATCTGCAGAAGCAAAGGCAAGTTCATTTCCAAGTTTCCAGTGAGCTCATTAACTAAGACAGTCAAATAACGTTACTCAGCCAGTCTGCTCTGCCCAGCAGCAGGAACTTCTCCACTTGCTCATGCTAATAATGACCAAAAGGATAGGGCTTGGATTAAAAGCACAAAAACATACACCAAAACTACTTTTTTAGCCTGGAATGAAGTCAAGAAGTTTCAGATTTATACCCTTAGAAAAGAGCAATGCCATGACTCAAACAGAACTAAAGACAAACTCCAACATACTTCTTTCGCTGCTCAGCCAAGGAACTGCCTCTTGTCTGTGCAAACATGTCGAAGTCATCACGAGGATTACAGTGTTGTAGGGAGCTGAGCGTGCCACTGACGCTGTTGGTACCCAAGTCTGCAACCAGAGGCAAAAAAAGCAAACCGATGAGGTAGCGAACCATACGCAAGCACCTCTGCCTTGACTGTGTAGATTACAAAGGAAATCATTAACAATACAGGACAGCTACAGATATCATCTAGTTAACAGTTGTAGCACTGAGCACAATTCTATCCAGAAGAGGCTGGAGGCTGCTAATCATGCATTTCTTAAAGGACAAATGTAGAGATTGTCTTATTCCCCCTGGAAGCACCACACTGTAAGTATTCCTCATCAAGAAGCCAGCATTTGGGAATTGGTGTGCCCCTGCTGCCAATCTCATCCTGAGATATTTACTCTTCACTAACATGGTTCAAAATCTGGGGCATGGATACTCGTCTTCTCCACAGCATTGTCTCTCAGCTACTGACTGTGAAATCAATAGTTTCAGATCAAGTGATACAATATTGGTGCAGAGCTGAAAGAGGTGGAGAACCTTCAGTCAAATCAAGTGATCATATCAAGCGATCTTTGGTTTGATTTAATGTAGAACACCTAACAGTTTCATAAAACCTTTCATCCAAAGATTTCAAATATCATTTGTAGAAGGGGAAATCAAGAACATTCACCAGACTGATTTCATGGAGAGCTATACCTATGCAGAAATAAAAGTAGTAGTACAAGTTTTACCATGAATGAGAACCTGCATCCTTTCCTTTACTCTCCCCTTTGGTTAACAAATCCCTCCCTTTCTGCCAGGCTGATTCCCAATTACAGATTGCTACAGTGCAGGGGAGTGGGAGAGCCTTCCTAATCCTGTAAGCCACCTACCCAAACCTTCTGAAGGCTACATGGCAATGTCGATCAGGTAGTGGAGAGCCAAAGGGAGCAGAAACTCCCTGACCCACAAGCGAAAGAGGAAAACGGTTCCTTGTAAATCCCAACTGCCCACTGCGATAAGAGCTTGTACTAGGTGTTCAGGTTGGTCACATGGACCTCAGCAACCACTCAGACTTGCTCCCACACATACCAGGACTGCCTAGCAGCCCCCACATGCTGTTCAAGACTCACAGACTGGTCAGGCTTGAAAAAGTCCATGCATTGCAGCCTCATGTTCATCAGCACTATTTACATCAGGTACTCACCAAGCCCTGCAAGCTGTGAAGAAAGTGAAGATGGGGGTGCTGAGTTTCCAACCATTGGGCTCACTACAGCTGGAGAGCCAGGACCCAAATCTATTAAGTTGTCTTCTGTCACCTCATTCAGTACCTGTTGGGACACAAAAAACACAGCAAGTCACACAGGCCAAAGATTTCTTCTTGCAGTGCAACATTAAACACCAAAAAATAAT
The DNA here is from genome assembly GCA_013401315.1 of Balaeniceps rex. Classification (NCBI taxonomy): domain Eukaryota; kingdom Metazoa; phylum Chordata; class Aves; order Pelecaniformes; family Balaenicipitidae; genus Balaeniceps; species Balaeniceps rex. Next base: position 27,302 of record VYZW01026315.1, read on the forward strand.
GGGTGCTTCCTAAAAAGATCTCTCTTGCACACTGCCAAATGGACCAGTCTCTTGGATACTACGGTGATGAGTGCAGAGTAAAAAGGGTCAGCCACCAAAAAAACCTCAAGTTTGACTGCTCAGCACAGCAGGGAACTCTCCTGGAGGTTCCGCATCTCTTCAGGTTTAGCTAATGTGTCTGTGTTCTCCACCTCTTCCAGCACTGGACCAACATCAGATCTAAGTCAAACTGAACATCCTAACATCTTCCTATATCTACCTATAACATCAGGTATAAACTGTTTTCAGAAACAAAACGTATTTGTTGTGACTGAAGTTACAACGCAGAGCCTGTGCTGAAGTTTGCATCACACTGCAGTAGAAGTGGCACTCAAACAGGCAAAGTAAATAGTGGAAATTGATAGAAAGCAAAATAGAAAATGTAATAGTGCCACGTATGAATTCATCATGAACTCGGATCTTGAACACTATAAAACAACTATAAAATAGTTTTCATTGAAAGAATAATTAGAACTGTAACTCTTCAGCTTGGAAAGGAGCTGCTGAAAAAGGAGACGAGAAAGGTTCCTAAAGTTATGAGTGGCATGAAGAAAATTAATCTGAACAGTGGTATTGTAAGACACAGTAAAGAAGAATTAGGTGGACGAAATAAAAATCATTGACTTGTTCAAATGGAAATAAAATATTTATTATGTATACATACCCACATAAATATGTAAAAACGTGTAGTGAAACTGCGGAACTCACTGCTTAAGGACATTGTGAATGCCTAAAGTCTGCATAGACTCAAAAGCAATCAAAAAAGTTAATAGAGGAAAGAAAATCCATCAAGGATTGTAAACACAGATATGTTTTAGTGTAGTGTCTTCCTGAGCTAAAGTTGTCACTTGAGCTTTGCCACATGCTTACGCTCTTTTCCCTGTCTCCGCTATTAGCCACAACAGGCAGGACACAGGGCTGGACAGATAAAAAGCCTGAGACTAGTGATATCAGTACGGCTACTGTGGTGTAGCTGCTGATATAATAAATGGAGCTGGGTACTTACTCCATTGCTGGCGTTTTGTGTTGAACGTCCTGATCTGTATCGTTCAAATCTGTTTAGAAAAAAAACCAAAAAACCAACATGGGCTATCAAAGCCACCAATAAACAATGAAAACCACAAATTTATAACAAAGCCATGACACACTTGCCACTGAACTTAGTTTTTGTTGGTTCAAGAGGGAACCCTGAAAGCTTTAACTCCAAGCTAGGACAAAGGGAGGATAGTTACCGAAGCTGCATTCTTGACAAATGTGGATATTAAGTTGACTAATCTGATCTCGCAGCACACACATGCCTGAAAATCACTGTAGGATTTGTCTTTGGGTTTTTTTCATTAAGTGCTTCGTGATAGACTATTCTGTTAGCCAAGGGACAGGAGGAACTGCAGCAAGATTGATGCTCCCAGCTAAATAAGCTGAGCACCGCTGCAAGTCTTACTCCCACTTAGCAGCTCCCTCTTGCTGCAATACATGTAAATCAGAAGCCATATGCACAGCCCTACCCAGGCACCACACGGCAAGAGAAACAATGCTTAGCAAATTTGGTTTTTTAAAACATTCTGGGTCAGCTCACGGATTGTCAGAGCCTATGTTCAGATAGGTTGGTACTTTCCAAGAATGGAAAGTAATGATGTTGGATAAAAATCCTCATACTTCTTAGGGGAAGAAGATTAGCTAGTCAAGATCTGGTCTCTTCTCTATTCCTTCCCCACCCAGCTGTGCATCTGGGGCTGCAAACCTAAATCCAGCCTTCATGAACTCAAAAAAGAGCAGGGCGAACTATCTCCTCCCAAGGCCTGCCTGAGGCCAGTCCGATCTCCCTCCTTACCAGGAAACGCATCATGATTTCTCTGAAGTTGGACTTTTTCCTCGTTTAAAAGTAGCTTCACATGTAATCTCTCTAGTAAAAAACTCGGAATATTGATATAGTCCTGTGGGTTTTCTCCCAGATGGACAAAATACAACACGGAATCTCAAGGAAACGAAAATGTTTTCTTAATATAACAGAGGAAAATGCAGACTCAAAAAGCAGCAAAAACAAATTCAGGCCCAAATTTCAATTTTAGGAAACTGTGGGTGTCTACTATTACTGGAAATCCAGCTCCCTTAGCTAGAAACCTAAGACACCTCCCACCTCATATTTCTCACCCAAAAGGCTTATGAACCACACGTTCGTTTACATCCAAAGCTTCACAGCGAAGGCCAGAGCTCCTGCCTGAGTCACTGACAGAGCTCGGTACCCATCCTAGAAATCAGTGTGATGAATGCGGAGCTTTTGGAATAGCAGAGGAGGAACTGGAATTTATTGAAACCCTCAGACCACTGCAGCTATTCTACCGCAAATAGCTTGCTAACATCACTCAGCTCACCGTTCAGCGTATAATGACTGCGAATACATTAGCCCCAGTCAGCAAAGTCACAGATGGAGGAAAATAGAAAAAAATATTAAGGGTGACCAGACTAAAAGCCTTAGTGACAGTTACACTCTGCCACTTGTAGAATCATGCTCGTGCATGAAACACATTCCATTTCACATAAAAAGCCAGCATTTGTTTCAAAGTTTGCCCCAATCTCCTCTGAATGACTAAATCAAAGACAAAAATCGAGGCCACCGAGTCTTCTTTCCAGCCTTTGCCGTGACAGCACAGATTCACAGATCTAGAGTCTAATATATTTTTAAAGGCCTGAGAAACAAAGCCCTGCGCTAAGAGCAAGGAACAAAGGGTACTCTTTAGTGCCTCACTCCCCAGGCCTGTCATTAAGGGGAAGATTAAACTTTCCCAAGACTGCTGTATCACATGTCACCTAATGCAGCAGATGTGGCTGACAGCGCCTTTGTCTAACGTGTCGAAAGTCCTATGACCCAAGTCCCGCCCCTGGGGATGATTCCCACAGACCAACTCTGCAAAACCTCAGCTCTACGCAGGACAGGCTTTTTTCAAGATTTTAAGTGTTACTTAAAAACAAAACCCTTACATGCATGAAGGTCACACCCACCTCAGGCGGCTCCCCTTGCACCAGTACTGGAACTAGAAAGCTCAGAGATCAGAAGACAGAGAGAGCTCACGGGAGCCTCCCTAAGCCAGGAAGCAGCACAAGCGTTTGTGCAGAGCCCAGGCTAGCAAGTGGAACTAGCGACGGTGGCTGTGCTATTTTCGGTCCCAAGTCCCTACATCTGTAGAGCACCGCACAACAGGGGCTTGCAGACTCAAGTCTCTGCTAGTTGAGAGAGTTTTGCACAAAGTTGCCCTGCGTTTTACGGATATGCCCCCACAAAAATTCAATGGCTAGGACAAAAAAAAAAAAAAATCATAGTATTAAAGGAAACAACTGGAACAGGAATGTTACCACAGAAGACCACAAAAAGACTTTTAAAATGCCTTCTATGGTTTGGTTCTCTGCATTTTGTTGTGTTGGACCATTGGCCCAGATGGCCAACTCTTGTCAACGGACGTATTTTACACTTAAGTGAAAACCCAGAAAGAGCGTAAACAGTTGATGGAAAAGGTGCCCCACCTTTCGTATCTGAGGAAGACGTTATTTAAATCATCATTCACATGCAGCAGTTCCTCTGTGACTTCCTCATTGGACACTCGTGAGATAAGCTCCACAATTCTCTGCTGCATAGCTCTACAGGTTCGGTTCAGTTCCTAGGAGGAATGCATTGTGCACACACATTCTGATAAGCAGCTATCAATAAGTAGACTTAGTTGAGCTCTGTTCACAGCCAAACATATCCCCCAGCTGAGAAACACTAAGACAAGTCTATCTTTGCATGATTAAATGTCACCCAAAAGCACATCTAATCAAACATGCCCTTCAAGAGACGATGGCATAAAACCTTGAGAGCCTATTTACAATTCAACATCCTGATTCTTCTTTAACTCGGAGCACTTCAGAAAAATAAATATCTGTATTTTAGTGATCTGTTGTGAGAATAAAACATGTTAATACAACAGCTTTCCAGAATAGAGCTTTCAAGGAAAATTCAATCTGCTCTTTTTGGCAATATCATCCTTAAAAACTAAAAGATGCACGTGGTGGAACAAGTGGGGAAGAAAGTTCATCATGGATATCACAAGTAGCTAAGTGTGCGCTACACAGCAGGAAAAGAAGTGTTGGGGACACAGAACTTGCCAACTACTGAGAACATGAGTGTGAACACAAAACAAGGAGCAGGAGCGTGAAGAGATGAGCACTGCACACACACTTCAGTATTGAACTATACACAGAAACGTTCCCTCCAACTGAACAAGTCCACAGACAACAGACTGCAAAAAGGCAGTGGAGAGCTTCAGAGGAAAATTTTAAAGAATATAGAGTAAGGGCATTTACTTTAGAAGTCTCTCATGCCAAGAAATCTAGGTTTGAGTTTGCGTAAACCAGGAGTTCTCATGCTTCCAGGACATCTCTTCCATCACCAATTACTTAGCGGAATTCTTTACTCCTGAAAGGACTCAAGACCAAAGGTCAAAAATGGTATGTTGAGGAGGAACCACAAGAAGAAACGTGACATATGGCATGGCGCCACTGATTAGGCCCACGGTTTTACTTCAATCAGCACTGACATTTCAAATAAACCGTGTCCCTCTGTCATCTTCCACCCCCCCCCAGCTCCACTTCACAGCAAAAATTCAGCACTAAACAAGGATGACTTGTTGGTACACAACCTTCGGGATGAAAGCAAAAATGTGTTTGTTTTCCTTGCTTGGTCTGACATCCTAAGCTCTGGATAAATTTCACCTAGTGCAATCCAGCTGCCTTAACAGCTTGAGGAATGTGTTCTCCAATGTCAGTTTTGATCCCATCACTTTAGAAGCAGATTGTGACATTTCAGAGGTTTGTTTGCTGCCTTTCCAAGAGGGCTGACAGTACCTATCTATTCTGCTCAGAGCTGGCTCTCTAGCAAGCTGTTTACATTTGATTGTTGGAGAAAATGTCAGGAATTATTTAAGGAGGAGGGCTATATAAACCTCAAAGCAAGGAGTCCTTGCATGCAGCACCCGGCTCACAGCTTCCAAAAGACTAACCATTCTTTGTGATCAAAACCAGGTTCTCCCCGGCTCTGTGATTCAGATTTAGGATGCATCAGTCAAAGAAGGGAACCAGTTGGAATAAAGAATTGCTGCTGTCACTCCATATTACGATCAAGTTCTTTCACCTTAAAGCTATGCTGTAAGGTTACGATGTCAAGATGTTAGTAGTTGTTTCTGAATGTAAGCAAACTGTTCTATGCTGGTTTGGTCTGTCGTGGTTTCCTGGAAGCTTCTTTTTGTTTCGAGCAGTCCGACCCAAATGGGCAGTAACTGAAAGGCTCTTTATTGCAAAGCCTCTCATCAGCTGCCATGATGGCTCCGAGACAAACACACAATACCGCTGCATGGGAGAGACCAGTTTTTGGATGGATTTCAAACTCTGATGCATCACAGAGAGCAATTCCCTGCCTTCCTCCAAATGTACTGCTGTGGGAGCCCATCCTCCCTGCTGGAAGATCAAAACAGAAGCCTATTTCTGAAGCTATGGAAAGGCAAATACCATGTTAAGGGCAGCAGCTGGAATGCTAGATCACAGTACTCCTCACGCTGTTGCATGTGGTACTGTATTACTTTCCTCAGGCAAAAGGGCACCCCGCCACTGCCGGTCTGGGGAAACAGGTATGAAGCCTGAGACATAAACTGTTTTCCCTTTTGAGATAATAAATGCTGCACTGGATTGAGACCTTACAGCAAAGAAACCCAGTGTAACCCTCTGGACAGCATAAAACTTTGCCTGAGTGCCTGCCTTCAGCCACCACCTTCAGGAGAAGCTGTAGCACATCTTCTGGAAGGACAGTTCATATATTAAGCTTTTGAATGGCAGAGAATCCACAGACCCTTGGCAATATTTAGCCCAGCTGGAAACATGGAGTGTTTTTTTCTTGCATAGTGACCAGCAATGCTTTGCCTTTGTATGAGTGATGATGGAGGATGTAAAAGAAGCAGAAATGCTCAGGGCTTACAGAGCCTATTGCAATTTTAAGCTGTTTTGTGGTAAAGAAGACCTTATATTCAACATTGGGAAAAATTTCTAGCTACGCAGAGAAGAAAGCACTGGAACAAGTTTCAAGGGAAGTTAGGAAATCCTTGTCACTGCAAGCTTTAACAAAGGAAGAAGATCAAGTGATGAGACTAACCAGGGTCAAGCGCAGCCCACATTAATTTTCTAAAACAAACCAACAAAGGCAGTGAACTACAACAAAAACCACCCCACCAGAAAAACTCAAGCACAGAAAGGATCAGAATCTTATTTGCTAGGAAACTGTTACCTGGAGTAACTCAAGGTCTGAGGAATCCTCTTGTCCAGGTACCATTTCTGTCAGCATTTCAGACATCACTTTTGTATTCCCACGAACAATATCCAGTTCGCTGCGCAGCCGGGCAATCTAAATTGGGGTAAAAAGAGCAAAATAATTGCATAATCTTCTGGTTTAAGCAGATCATTTTCAAGAACTGACTTTGTGATACCTTTGGTTCTGTCTGACTTGATATCTGAGACTCCAGACATTGTCACAGGGAAAAAAAAATGTAAAGATAAAAAGTTTACCCAGGAGAGAATTTTAGAAAAGCAACAGAAAAAGAAAAGAACTTTGTAGAACCACCACTTACTATCATCACAAACCCAGCTGTGCTATGCCTGTATGGAAGGGAAGCAATTGAAAACAGCAGCTAAAAACAGACCTCAGCTGCAGTCCACCTTGGGTGCCTCACTCGGATGTGGGGAAAGGCGTACAACTTTTGAGCAGGATCTTTGGCTCCGAAGTTATTATTTTTGCAGAGGGAAACAATATCCTATATTAGGGTACCTGCAAGATGCAAATGCAGACCTACAGATGCAGACTTAACTCCCTGTTAGAAAGACTTCCTGCATCTGCAAGACATTCTGTGCCTTTAAAGGAGGGGGGCTGATGAGAATAACTGCTAACCTACTGCACAACGGCTGGGGGGACTGGTATATCAGATTGTGAGTTTTCGTAACCGCTGCCATTAGGAGGCCATACATACAAATGCAAAGCCTAGATTTTACAGTATAATAGGAGGAAAGATTACTAAGTAGAACCAGACCTAGGAGGCAATCAAAGTCAAAAGAGTTAAAATGAAAGTTCCTCTGCAAATTGGTTTCTAATTTGATCTGCTGAAAGAGACTCACTCAAAAGAATCATCATCCCAATACCTGTTCAGAATTAGCAGTGATGGGACCAGTCACATTCAGAGCTGGGGCCTGAGGAGCAGAATACGCCGTTGGAGAAGATGAGGAATAAGAACTGGTGCTCATCCTTTGCTGAGACTGTGAATTGTGCATATTTGCTGCAGGATCAACTTCAGGAACACTCTGCCACATCAGAAAGACAGGAGTTCAAAAGCTGAATTGTGACGGCACTTGGTTTGTCAGCAACCTCAGGCCAAATACATTCAAATA
>VYZW01026316.1:0-11167 GCA_013401315.1 Balaeniceps rex
CTTCCAACCCAAAGCATTCTATGATTCTATGAAATTGCTATTCTCAAGGGGAAAATGAGCTTGTCTAATTGATTTAATTCCTTATTTAATTTCCATCTTGTTTTGACATATAGAAAATTCCTAGTACACTCCGAGATACCAAGGGGGACTAGTAGGCAGGAAAACCTACTATGGATGCTCTGAGGGAGAGCTTCCATACAGTTATGATATCGTTGGCCTGGCTCCTCTTTTCAACTCTATATAACTGCAGTCTCTGAAAGAACTTTCAGAAGTTAAAACAGTGTGGACAGCTGATTATTTCTACTGCTGTTTCACAGAATCACAGAATGGTTGAGGTTGGAAGGGATGTCTGTAGGTCATCTGGTCCAAACCCCCTCCTCAAGTAGGGTCACCTACAACTGGTTGCTCAGGACCATGTCCAGGCAGCTTTTGAATAGCTTCAAGGATGGAGATTCCACAAACTCTCTGGGCAACCCATGCCAGTGCTCAGTCACCCTCACAGTGAAAAAGTGTTTCCTGATGTTCAAATGGTTTGTGTCCATTGCCTCTTGTCTTGTCACTGGACACCACTGAAACATGCCTGGCTCCATCTTCTTTACACCTTTCTTTCAGATATTTGTCCACATTGATGAAATTCCCCCCAAGCCTTCTCCTCTCCAGGCTAAATGGTCCCAGCTCCCTCAGCCTTTGTCATAGGAGAGATGCTCTCATCTCTTAATCACCTTAGTGGCCCTTTGCTGGACTGTCTCCAATAGCTTTGTATCTCTCTCATACTGGGGAGCCCAGAACTGGACACAGCACTCCAGCTATTGCCTTACCAGTGCTGAGCAGAGGGGAAGGATCACCTCCCTTGACCTGCTGGCAACAATCCTCCTAATGTGGCCCAGGATACTGTTAGCTGCCTTTGCAGCAAGGGCACGTTGCTGGCTCAATGTTCAACTTGGTGTCCATCAGGACCCCCAGGCTCTTTTCTGCAAAGCTGCTTTCCAGCCAGGCAGCTGTCAGCATATAGTGCATGGGGTTGCTCCTCCCCAGGTGCAGGACTTCGCACTTTCCTTTGTTGAACTGCATGAAGTTCTTGTCAGCCCATTGCTCCAGCCTGTCAAGATCCCTCTGGATGGCAGCATGACCCTCTGGCATATCAGCCACTCCTCCCAGTTTTGTGTCATCAGCAAACTTGCCGAAGGTACGCTGTGCCCCATCATCCAGATCATTAATGAAGATGTTAAACAGAACTGGACGCGGTACTGACCTCTCTGAAACTAACAATTTATACCAATAAAGTTTTCATATGTTTTAAGTCAAAACCAAAAAGATCTCATAGAAGTAGTGTGTAGTAATAGTTAAATAAAGCACATGACTGGTATGATGATTACTGCACAGATAGCTGCTTCTGAGCCTTTTCATGCCTTTCAGTATTACAGATTTTGTTTGTGGTTTTCATTAGGTAGGATTTGAGAGACTAAAATGTGCATGAAATTCACGTCTTCAGAATACATTGTGAGAGACCAGAGGATAGAAAAGATTTAAGATGGGTTTAAGTGCTCAGTATGAAAGGAAATGAAGTGGTTTCAGGGTTATCTACAGGTTTTGGTAGACAGTTACGGGTTCTTCTATATTCTGCTAAAACAATGCAGTAACATTCAATTTTACTTTGTATTCTGTTCTTCTCGAAGCTGTATATTCAAGAACAGTAAGTCCAAATAACACTTCTAAAGACTTCTATGGGTTTTCATGGATATCTTTTGAGAGGAGACAATAAATTTAGGATGCCGTTTTAAAATGCAATTCAACACATGCCTGAACTGTTGAAATAAACCAGAGTTCTCCTGAACTGCAATTTTCATAAGGTAGAGAAATACAATAGTTCCAACTGAGATGGATTGGGAGCACTAGAAGCTTCTTCCATCAGTAATGAAGATACTCTGCAGAGGAAAAGTGAGAAAATTTCAGGAATAGAAAACAAATTTGTAATGGCTAGCATGAAAGGAGAGGGGAAACCTAAGAAAAAGCCTGGAGCAAATCTGTCAACAATTTTAAAAACTGGTTTGCAGACCATATCAAAATGTTCTAGGACAAATGAAAAACAGTCCAAATTTGAAAGGGTCCTGTAGAGCTTTAAATAGTAGAATCCACAGGTAACAGAATTAATGGCAGAATTAATAAACAGTTCTATGGACAGACATAAGATGGAACTGGGACAAAGGGATAAAAGTTGGTTCCTGTCACATTTCAGAAAGTACATTTTATTCCTGTCTTTTTAGTTGTAATACATAAATAACCATGACTGATAACTGTGCTTGGTCAAGTAGGGGAAGTATTAGAGTTGAAAAGACAGACAGGAAAGTGTCTGTAAAAAGGTCTACCTTCTTTCAAGAACTATAGCCTGAACTACTCTAAAATATTCTGCAATAATCTGAAGTGTAAAAGTTGCACCTTTAAACTGGCAAACTGTCAGCTCTCAAAGACAGAGGGAAACTATCCANTCATAGGAGAGATGCTCTCATCTCTTAATCACCTTAGTGGCCCTTTGCTGGACTGTCTCCAATAGCTTTGTATCTCTCTCATACTGGGGAGCCCAGAACTGGACACAGCACTCCAGCTATTGCCTTACCAGTGCTGAGCAGAGGGGAAGGATCACCTCCCTTGACCTGCTGGCAACAATCCTCCTAATGTGGCCCAGGATACTGTTAGCTGCCTTTGCAGCAAGGGCACGTTGCTGGCTCAATGTTCAACTTGGTGTCCATCAGGACCCCCAGGCTCTTTTCTGCAAAGCTGCTTTCCAGCCAGGCAGCTGTCAGCATATAGTGCATGGGGTTGCTCCTCCCCAGGTGCAGGACTTCGCACTTTCCTTTGTTGAACTGCATGAAGTTCTTGTCAGCCCATTGCTCCAGCCTGTCAAGATCCCTCTGGATGGCAGCATGACCCTCTGGCATATCAGCCACTCCTCCCAGTTTTGTGTCATCAGCAAACTTGCCGAAGGTACGCTGTGCCCCATCATCCAGATCATTAATGAAGATGTTAAACAGAACTGGACGCGGTACTGACCTCTCTGAAACTAACAATTTATACCAATAAAGTTTTCATATGTTTTAAGTCAAAACCAAAAAGATCTCATAGAAGTAGTGTGTAGTAATAGTTAAATAAAGCACATGACTGGTATGATGATTACTGCACAGATAGCTGCTTCTGATCCTTTTCATGCCTTTCAGTATTACAGATTTTGTTTGTGGTTTTCATTAGGTAGGATTTGAGAGACTAAAATGTGCATGAAATTCACGTCTTCAGAATACATTGTGAGAGACCAGAGGATAGAAAAGATTTAAGATGGGTTTAAGTGCTCAGTATGAAAGGAAATGAAGTGGTTTCAGGGTTATCTACAGGTTTTGGTAGACAGTTACGGGTTCTTCTATATTCTGCTAAAACAATGCAGTAACATTCAATTTTACTTTGTATTCTGTTCTTCTCGAAGCTGTATATTCAAGAACAGTAAGTCCAAATAACACTTCTAAAGACTTCTATGGGTTTTCATGGATATCTTTTGAGAGGAGACAATAAATTTAGGATGCCGTTTTAAAATGCAATTCAACACATGCCTGAACTGTTGAAATAAACCAGAGTTCTCCTGAACTGCAATTTTCATAAGGTAGAGAAATACAATAGTTCCAACTGAGATGGATTGGGAGCACTAGAAGCTTCTTCCATCAGTAATGAAGATACTCTGCAGAGGAAAAGTGAGAAAATTTCAGGAATAGAAAACAAATTTGTAATGGCTAGCATGAAAGGAGAGGGGAAACCTAAGAAAAAGCCTGGAGCAAATCTGTCAACAATTTTAAAAACTGGTTTGCAGACCATATCAAAATGTTCTAGGACAAATGAAAAACAGTCCAAATTTGAAAGGGTCCTGTAGAGCTTTAAATAGTAGAATCCACAGGTAACAGAATTAATGGCAGAATTAATAAACAGTTCTATGGACAGACATAAGATGGAACTGGGACAAAGGGATAAAAGTTGGTTCCTGTCACATTTCAGAAAGTACATTTTATTCCTGTCTTTTTAGTTGTAATACATAAATAACCATGACTGATAACTGTGCTTGGTCAAGTAGGGGAAGTATTAGAGTTGAAAAGACAGACAGGAAAGTGTCTGTAAAAAGGTCTACCTTCTTTCAAGAACTATAGCCTGAACTACTCTAAAATATTCTGCAATAATCTGAAGTGTAAAAGTTGCACCTTTAAACTGGCAAACTGTCAGCTCTCAAAGACAGAGGGAAACTATCCAGATAAATGAGGTGTCATTTTTCCTTTGAGTGCAGTTAAAAGAATGTCAGCTGCCCATCAGAAAATTAGACTGTCAAGCTTGCTAGTACTCAGTTTCTATTTTTACTGAAACTAAAGGCAATGATCATATAAGGAAAAAGGAATACATTTAAAAAATATTAAATCAGGAAGCAATCAAAGGAAGCCCACTTAAAGGATTAGATTTGACTGTACTGTAAACAACATTAAGGATGCTAATCTCTGGTTCTTGGCTCCCAGAAGCTTATGATTTTGGGATTCAAATCAACAAACATTTGAACCCAAACCTAGTTGTACTGAACTTTTAGTTATTTTAGTTTACGAACCATTTCCCCAACATCAATAGCATTACTGACATGAATATAAAGNAGCACTCCAGCTATTGCCTTACCAGTGCTGAGCAGAGGGGAAGGATCACCTCCCTTGACCTGCTGGCAACAATCCTCCTAATGTGGCCCAGGATACTGTTAGCTGCCTTTGCAGCAAGGGCACGTTGCTGGCTCAATGTTCAACTTGGTGTCCATCAGGACCCCCAGGCTCTTTTCTGCAAAGCTGCTTTCCAGCCAGGCAGCTGTCAGCATATAGTGCATGGGGTTGCTCCTCCCCAGGTGCAGGACTTCGCACTTTCCTTTGTTGAACTGCATGAAGTTCTTGTCAGCCCATTGCTCCAGCCTGTCAAGATCCCTCTGGATGGCAGCATGACCCTCTGGCATATCAGCCACTCCTCCCAGTTTTGTGTCATCAGCAAACTTGCCGAAGGTACGCTGTGCCCCATCATCCAGATCATTAATGAAGATGTTAAACAGAACTGGACGCGGTACTGACCTCTCTGAAACTAACAATTTATACCAATAAAGTTTTCATATGTTTTAAGTCAAAACCAAAAAGATCTCATAGAAGTAGTGTGTAGTAATAGTTAAATAAAGCACATGACTGGTATGATGATTACTGCACAGATAGCTGCTTCTGAGCCTTTTCATGCCTTTCAGTATTACAGATTTTGTTTGTGGTTTTCATTAGGTAGGATTTGAGAGACTAAAATGTGCATGAAATTCACGTCTTCAGAATACATTGTGAGAGACCAGAGGATAGAAAAGATTTAAGATGGGTTTAAGTGCTCAGTATGAAAGGAAATGAAGTGGTTTCAGGGTTATCTACAGGTTTTGGTAGACAGTTACGGGTTCTTCTATATTCTGCTAAAACAATGCAGTAACATTCAATTTTACTTTGTATTCTGTTCTTCTCGAAGCTGTATATTCAAGAACAGTAAGTCCAAATAACACTTCTAAAGACTTCTATGGGTTTTCATGGATATCTTTTGAGAGGAGACAATAAATTTAGGATGCCGTTTTAAAATGCAATTCAACACATGCCTGAACTGTTGAAATAAACCAGAGTTCTCCTGAACTGCAATTTTCATAAGGTAGAGAAATACAATAGTTCCAACTGAGATGGATTGGGAGCACTAGAAGCTTCTTCCATCAGTAATGAAGATACTCTGCAGAGGAAAAGTGAGAAAATTTCAGGAATAGAAAACAAATTTGTAATGGCTAGCATGAAAGGAGAGGGGAAACCTAAGAAAAAGCCTGGAGCAAATCTGTCAACAATTTTAAAAACTGGTTTGCAGACCATATCAAAATGTTCTAGGACAAATGAAAAACAGTCCAAATTTGAAAGGGTCCTGTAGAGCTTTAAATAGTAGAATCCACAGGTAACAGAATTAATGGCAGAATTAATAAACAGTTCTATGGACAGACATAAGATGGAACTGGGACAAAGGGATAAAAGTTGGTTCCTGTCACATTTCAGAAAGTACATTTTATTCCTGTCTTTTTAGTTGTAATACATAAATAACCATGACTGATAACTGTGCTTGGTCAAGTAGGGGAAGTATTAGAGTTGAAAAGACAGACAGGAAAGTGTCTGTAAAAAGGTCTACCTTCTTTCAAGAACTATAGCCTGAACTACTCTAAAATATTCTGCAATAATCTGAAGTGTAAAAGTTGCACCTTTAAACTGGCAAACTGTCAGCTCTCAAAGACAGAGGGAAACTATCCAGATAAATGAGGTGTCATTTTTCCTTTGAGTGCAGTTAAAAGAATGTCAGCTGCCCATCAGAAAATTAGACTGTCAAGCTTGCTAGTACTCAGTTTCTATTTTTACTGAAACTAAAGGCAATGATCATATAAGGAAAAAGGAATACATTTAAAAAATATTAAATCAGGAAGCAATCAAAGGAAGCCCACTTAAAGGATTAGATTTGACTGTACTGTAAACAACATTAAGGATGCTAATCTCTGGTTCTTGGCTCCCAGAAGCTTATGATTTTGGGATTCAAATCAACAAACATTTGAACCCAAACCTAGTTGTACTGAACTTTTAGTTATTTTAGTTTACGAACCATTTCCCCAACATCAATAGCATTACTGACATGAATATAAAGTTAGGTGTGCATACTTGTAGGGCAACTCTCTCCATTATACACAACCCCAAAGAATACTGCATCAGTGTGCACTAGGGATGTGTTTCATTAAGCAGACAGGTGACAGAAATTTCTGTAGAGTCCTCCTGTATCTCAAAGCCTGACTGATTTTCTCACCCTTCACACAGTGACAGCATAACAGGGTCTGAAGTATAGCTTAGAATTAAACTAGCACCTCCTGGCATTTACTGCTTTTAGTCATTTCTTCCTATTTGGCTCATGGGTATCAACTTCCGCTTTGATTTTCTTGGTTCAAACCAGAAAATTACTGAGTAAAGAAAGGTATTTTCTTGTCTTTCTCAATGTGTGGAAGGTGCACACAATTAGCAGAGCCAGACAGCACTTACAGAAAACCCACTGTGCTTCATGTAAGGTGTGAGTCTACTGGACTTGATCACCCAGGAATAGTGTTACTGTTCAAAACCAGCTTGAGAGCAATAGCTAAAAACTTTGTCTTACTGCTTTCTGCACTGCGTTGACTCTTCTCTGTAGATGAAAGTAGGTATTAAGTCATAGCAGTTTTGTGCATGTGTATGCCTACATTTTCATGGTTAACACATGACCGTCAGAAAGACACTAACATTCTTCAGGATCAGATGCACAAGACTATCCTGAAAAATTTTAAAACTATACTTTCTAGTGATCTCTACATACAACAGCAAATTCTGAATAAGGATGGTAGACAAAGAATGGTGCTGTGTTATCCTCAGAACTTGAATGCTCCCACTTCTTTCAAGCAAGCTAAGTGCTAACATCAAATTAATTAGATAATTTATGTCTGTCAGGTTGACAATATACATCAATAGTATTTGTTCTTGTAACAGTAGCTATTGTGTATACTAATAGTATATAGATATCCTACTAATGTAAGATTATCAAGAGCTAAAAACAACTGCAGTTGCAAATTCTCTCAGTGAGGATTATTCAGCTGGAACATGTTTTACTTTAGAGGGCTTTTTGGTATTTATTACAGAGCATATAAAAGTAATCCAATTGTGATAAAGATTCATAAACTAACTGAAGGTTTCAAATTCAATAATTGCTTTAAGTCACTTTAAAAAGGGGTTTCTTTTCCAGAATCCTACTTTGAACATGAAATGTTACTCCAACATGGATGAGATATCTATTTATAACCAAATGTTTGTGTGTAATGGTCAAATGCAAAAAAGAGTAATCAAATGTTTATTTTAGTCTTGATTTTCATCCAACACTTTGTGTAATTTATCCTGAAATTCTAATTATATCCCCCTATATAAGCACTGCAAATATGAAAACCGGGAGAAAATCAATTTGCTAGAGCTTTTTTCCTCTTCTTTTTCCAAAGTAAAGAGATGCTTGCGGTCAAATTACTTAATGAAAAGAATTCAGTGTGTCAGCGATCACCCCAACAAAGAAAACATGTCCATTTACAGTATTGTTTAACTATTTCTATAGTTGGTGACCACATTAAATGGGTATTTGAATGGGAACATGCCAGATGAATAAAAACAACTTTCATGGGTGCCAAACATTAGCTATTTCTACAAAATTAGCTAGAAGCATGCAAAAGCAATGTGCAAAATTACACACACCTACTATAACCACCGGCCTCTTAGGCAACATGCATAGTCTATAGCTGATGTGATTTTGTTTAAGAAAGCAGTGTCAATAAAATACACCAGGATTTGTCACCAGCCCATTATGTCATCATCCAAGCTTATATTGGACCAGAGCCATATATATGTATTGTAGCTCAGGAACTGTAACACAGCAGGGGTATGAAAATGGGTGTCTATTCATGAAAGAAATCTGCAGTTTATGCTGAAGTACATAAAAAATAATGTTAGCTGGACAAAACCCGTAATAACCAGAAGCTATGCAGTTCAACAGCCTCTTAGTAGTTGAAGAATAAAATTGAATAAAAGTTAATTTTAAGAAGTCAGCCACTGCAGACATCAACTAAAGGAAGGTGCCTGGGATTTGCAACAGTGAATCAGAACTTTGATTCTTCTGGTTGCCAATAGTGGTCCAGACTGGAGGCCTCTGAGAAAGGAGCGACAATGTTTTTAATGAACAGCTGTTGGCTCAAAGTTCTTGGCCTAAGTTCTAAAACATGAGGCTTCCATCCCCCACGATCCTTCCCTATCATCTATTTTAACTATGGATAACTTCACTATCCTTATTTAAAAAAAACCTCTATTTAAACCCCTGATTTAAAACCTGGCTCAGTGATAGTTTGTCATGGGGAATTCCACTGGCTAAATACAGATGCCACAAAGAAACATGCACATTATAAACACGATCACTTATCTTTAAGTTTGCAAAATTATTGGCACCCCCAGAGTTCTACACTAAGTTGGTTATGTTATCCCAGACCACCACTTTTGTATTTTCTTTGAATAATAATAGGATTCTTTGTATACAAGCTATTAAAATCACCTACATTATTTTCTTCACCTTACATTTGCAATTTAATATGTATTTTTATATAGACTGAATGCAACCAAATAGTAGGTCAGCTTGTCACAAAAAACACATAAGCAGCTCTTACATCTATCAATTCAAACAGCCATAGATGACTCAGAAATGGTCCACAGTCCAGGAAATACCAGATGAAAAACCTCTCTACAACTTATGGCAGGGTAGGGAAACAAAATTGCTAGAGGGAGCAAGTTCCACAGCTGGAGTATCTCAAATAACCATCCTCCATTCAACTCACCCTTCCCTCTCCACATTTACTGCTCCTCTCCACATGCCTGCACCAAAAGTACCCTGTCTTGAAAATATTAGGCTAAAACATCTGATAAAAGTCAGATGTTCCTCAGTGGAGTAGTTACTGTGTGGCTTTTTTATTTTTAAATGTGTAAATTAAAAGTTAATTTTAAACTTATTCATGTTTATTTCATAGGTGAGAAAACTTACCCACTTCCTCCATGTTTAACATTTCCTATCATACCATAGCCACAACCTGTTTCCCCCACTTAGATGCTGTTCTCTAACTCATACAAGTCCATAGGAGTAGACAGGACACATCTGAGAGTACTGGTAGAGCTGGCTGGCATCATCATGAGGCTGCTATTTATTGTCTTTGAAAGGTTGTGAAGCCTGGGGAGGTTCCCCAATGATTTCAGAAAGGTAAATCTTACAGCAAGAAGGACAACACAGGGGACTTATGCAGCTCACCCTCACTTCCATCCCTGGGAAAATCACAGAGCAAGGACTCTTGGAAGCCTTCCAACCTGCTACGTCTATGATTTCCATCTAACTTTGTAGCCTCCTTAAGAAACAGGTCTCACCTCCCCACGCAAGCTCTAAAACTGCAAAAATTCTCTCTCCTTTTTCTTACCTGCAACATCATTTTAGGAACATTTGTTCTGGCATATCAATCCCTAATTGTTCAAAAATGATACATCTGTAACTGGAGGTATGCCGAGGCCTTTGACAAGCTACTGTTTGGGGGTGAACAAAATTACAGAAATCCAAAGAAAAAACACTAAAACTGAGAAACACATCAACAGCTGAGCAACAAGACAATGCTGGTGACAAAGGAAAGCTAACTTTTGAGTTTTCTGTTCCATGGAACAGATTAATTTACTGTTGCATTGTTTACCTTAGATATCCCTTTTCCTCTATTATTTTCATCTAACGGAGCTGTTTTTCCTTTCTCTCTTGTGCCTGTGACTGGGCAAGTGCATTTCTCTTGAATATAACTTAGAACTATAGTGCTATAATTGAAGGTGTTTGAGCTACAACACAGTTGTACTGGTAACAGTTCAAAGTACAGTAACGTACTCCACCTTCGTACATTCAAAAAGACAGTCCTTCCAAAAACCTCCAAGTTCTAATTATAATGTTAAATGCAGCAAAAGCAACCAAATACTAATAAAAATGTTAAAAATTACAGCAATGACATATTAGAATAAAGGGCACATTAAGGACACTGGCATGTTATTTTAAATTGACACTAACGCTCAGAAAAAGCTGTTAACAATTAAAAATATGCATGGAATGCTGTACCAACACACCCAAACTAACGATCTAGGTTGGAAAACTAGCACTGGGAGAGGGGAAAGCAAGAAAAATGGGAGCTATAATAGCACGCTAAAATGACAATTGCTTAGGACTGACAAACGTATAAGAATTCTAATGCGAACTAACATTTTTGATGGATTAAAGTGCACAAAAATATTAAAAACAGTTTCTGAAATTAGACTTTGGCTTTGGCATATGAAGTGAACATGGCTAAGCAGCACAAATGCCTTTTTTCTGTATGCTGTATCTATTTCTAATCCTTTTGCAACTAGCAAGTGATAGTTTATCCAAATTTCGTGATCACATACATAACAACATAATTATTCACATTATTTGAGTTCTCACATATGTAAGATTCTCCTGACTCCACCACTCA